>JAJGQC010000203.1:0-25000 GCA_021014325.1 Plazaster borealis
ATCTAGATGGTTTACAGTGTAGTAATGTTATCTGGAAGGTATATCATCATTGTTCTTATTGGTATGTTAATCCAAACCATCTAGATGGTTTGAAGTGTAGTAATGTTATCTGGAAGGTATATCAACATTGTTCTTATTGGTATGTTAATCCAAACCATCTAGATGGTTTGAAATGTAGTAATGTTATCTGGAAGGTATATCAACATTGTTCTTATTGGTATGTTAATCCAAACCATCTAGATGGTTTGAAATGTAGTAATGTTATCTGGAAGGTATATCAACATTGTTCTTATTGGTATGTTAATCCAAACCATCTAGATGGTTTGAATGTAGTAATGTTATCTGGAAGGTATATCAACATTGTTCTTATTGGTATGTTAATCCAAACCATCTAGATGGTTTGAAATGTAGTTATGTTATCTGGAAGGTATATCAACATTGTTCTTGTTGGTAGTTAATCCAAACCATCTAGATGGTTTGAATGTAGTAATGTTATCTGGAAGGTATATCAACATTGTTCTTATTGGTATGTTAATCCAAACCATCTAGATGGTTTGAAGTGTAGTAATGTTATCTGGAAGGTATATCAACATTGTTCTTGTTGGTATGTTAATCCAAACCATCTAGATGGTTTGAAGTGTAGTAATGTTATCTTGAAGGTATATCATCATTGTTCTTGTTGGTATGTTAATCCAAACCATCTAGATGGTTTGAAGTGTAATGTTATCTGGAAGGTATAGCAACATTGTTCTTATTGGTATGTTAATCCAAACCATCTAGATGGTTTGAAGTGTAGTAATGTTATCTGGAAGGTATATCATCATTGTTCTTGTTGGTATGTTAATCCAAACCATCTAGATGGTTTGAAGTGTACTAATGTTATCTGGAAGGTATATCAACATTGTTCTTGTTGGTATGTTAATCCAAACCATCTAGATGGTTTGAAGTGTACTAATGTTATCTGGAAGGTATATCAACATTGTTCTTGTTGGTATGTTAATCCAAACCATCTAGATGGTTTGAAGTGTAGTAATGTTATCTGGAAGGTATATCAACATTGTTCTTGTTGGTATGTTAATCCAAACCATCTAGATGGTTTGAAGTGTAGTTATGTTATCTGGAAGGTATATCATCATTGTTCTTATTGGTATGTTAATCCAAACCATCTAGATGGTTTGAAATGTAGTAATGTTATCTGGAAGGTATATCATCATTGTTCTTATTGGTATGTTAATCCAAACCATCTAGATGGTTTGGAATGTAGTAATGTTATCTGGAAGGTATATCATCATTGTTCTTATTGGTATGTTAATCCAAACCATCTAGATGGTCTGAAGTGTAGTAATGTTATCTGGAAGGTATATCATCATTGTTCTTATTGGTATGTTAATCCAAACCATCTAGATGGTTTGAAATGTAGTAATGTTATCTGGAAGGTATATCATCATTGTTCTTATTGGTATGTTAATCCAAACCATCTAGATGGTTTGAAGTGTAGTAATGTTATCTGGAAGGTATATCATCATTGTTCTTATTGGTATGTTAATCCAAACCATCTAGATGGTTTGAAATGTAGTAATGTTATCTGGAAGGTATATCATCATTGTTCTTATTGGTATGTTAATCCAAACCATCTAGATGGTTTGGAATGTAGTAATGTTATCTGGAAGGTATATCATTATTGTTCTTATTGGTATGTTAATCCAAACCATCTAGATGGTTTGAAGTGTAGTAATGTTATCTGGAAGGTATATCATCATTGTTCTTATTGGTATGTTAATCCAAACCATCTAGATGGTTTGAAATGTAGTAATGTTATCTGGAAGGTATATCATCATTGTTCTTATTGGTATGTTAATCCAAACCATCTAGATGGTTTGAAGTGTAGTAATGTTATCTGGAAGGTATATCATCATTGTTCTTATTGGTATGTTAATCCAAACCATCTAGATGGTTTGAAATGTAGTAATGTTATCTGGAAGGTATATCATCATTGTTCTTATTGGTATGTTAATCCAAACCATCTAGATGGTTTACAGTGTAGTAATGATATCTGGAAGGTATATCATCATTGTTCTTATTGGTATGTTAATCCAAACCATCTAGATGGTTTGAAGTGTAGTAATGTTATCTGGAAGGTATATCATCATTGTTCTTATTGGTATGTTAATCCAAACCATCTAGATGGTTTGAAGTGTAGTAATGTTATAGGAGACTTAAGGATCAATTTCATACAGCCTGTAAGCAGACATTTTCTGCTTATGATGTGGCCCTTGCAACAGTTTCCTTTTGTAACCACTCAGCAAATGGGCAAAGTTCTGCTAAATGGTCTTTGTGCAATTTGTTTGCTATATAAATCAATCACTATGAAATGTAACCCTGGTAAAACTTTATCTCAAAAACTTTCAGTAAAAATTCAAAATCTTATCAAGTTGGTTCAAGAGAAATATTCCCACTTACACCATTCTCTGGAAACTGATTAAAAAACCCACGTTGTGTGACACTAGAGTGTGTGTACTGTTTTCTCACAAAAGTAATTGCATAACTTGAGATGACCTTTTTTCCAGTTTGGTGAAATGTTTGGAAGGAATAGGATTCACATGAATGTACATGTACTTCACCCAAAAGCTCATGCAGTACCTCACTGCTATGTAAAAATGTATAGTTTACGTGCATATGTAACTAGCACAACATTGACAATAGTAGCACATCATGCATGTACTAACTTTATATGTAAATTGAACTACAAATGGTGGACAGGGTAGCGAAATGATACATCTTATGGAGGTCCAAATCTCCATTTTAAATACAAAATACAGGATTACTTAGCACCTAATAAGTACTAAGCCTAAATGTGAAAGTTCACTGATTACTTAGTACATACAAGTGATAAGTACTAAGCCTCAATGTGAAAGTTCACTGATTATTTAGTACATACATACAAGTACTAAGACTCAATGTGAAAGTTCAATGATTATTTAGTACATATAATTACTAAGCCTTAATGTGAAAGTTCACTGATTATTTAGTACATACAAGTATTAAGCCTCAATGTGAAAGTAAATTGACTATTTAGTACAAACAAGTACTAAGCCTCAAAGTGAAAGTTCACCGATTACTTAGTACTTAAGCCTCAATGTGAAAGTTCACTGATTACTTAGTACATACAAGAACTAAGCCTCAATGTGAAAGTTCACTGATTACTTAGTACATACAAGTACTAAGCCTCAACTTTGAGGATACTTTTTTCCTGATTCTTCGTTAGCTTGTTTTGTGTTGTAAATGTTGCTCGACAGTAACGGTGCATCAAAGTAGCTTTTGACAAACACTTATGTACTGTATGTAAAACTAGAGGTCATCTGTAGCTATAATAAAGGAGACAATTAAAAACCTGTATTTCCTCCACAATGCATTTTAAGTCTGAAACAGGGATCCAGATCTTAATGGTGTACTTAAATGGCATTTGAACCTTTTCATTCCACTAGATTATATAGATTCCAAAACGCGTTCAGTATCCTCAGCGACGGTGCTGCTAGAGAAGTAGATCAAAGAACCAAACCTTCAGTACTTTTTTTTTTTAATACAGCATTTTTGGTTTACCAGGCAGACTAATACAAGTCTGAATTTGGTTAGAGGTCTGAAATTGCTCATCCCTGAATGTTTGCACAACAAAGAAATTGCCCTCTGCTGACGCACACAATGTGGAACCCAAAGTCAGTGCTCATCATGAAAATTTACCATACTACTTGTGCCCACCCCTTTTTTAAAGTGTACCTGGAGAACATTCATAAAAAATGTACCCTAGGCCTACTTAAACAACTATTTTTCATGTGTGTGTTCGGCCTTATTTATTTTACTGAAAAAAAAAACTTTTCTTTCCTGGTTTCCAAAAGATAAGGTTTCCTCCAGTGCAGTAGGCAGCACAGCACATGCTTTGCCTTTTCAGGAACATCAGTATTGTTGTGGTCTTTATAATGCAAACTATATATTTGCTGAATTGGCAGACATGACAAATGATGAAGTGACAACAACAAAAGAGACAAACTTAATTTTTGTTACGCCAAAGTTTCACAAGATCAGCAGTACTAATTCTCCGCGGCTTGGAAACGACTAATAGGATGGTGCCCTATATCTAACCAACAATGCATACAACACGCACACGCTTCTAGTCACATGTGTGTGTATGCAGGCAAAGTACGCACGTGACAGCGCACTGCAGTTGGATCAAAGACGAGCATATTAAAAGAATTGTGCAGTGTGCCATTTTTGATGGCGCAAACTGTATTTACTTTCTTAAATTCAACATTTGCGCATAGAATGTGCTCACATGAATTGAGTTAGTTGCGGTGTAGGATTTATTGTGAATGAAATGACGCACACGTTCTCTCAGGATTTCATTTGAGAATTTTTCCAGGTATGAGACGTTTTGCCTGTAATTGAAGTGCATGTTTTTTCATTGGGCTCGAGGTGGTCTCGAGCCAAAATGAGGTCCGAGACCAAGACAGTGAGGTCCGAGACCAAGACCAAGACCAGGAAGTCTGAGACCAAGCGTGCTCGAGACCAAGACGACAACAATTTGGTCTCGATGGCTACATCATTGGAGTTGGCCCTATGAAACGGCAAACAAAATAGTTGTCTGATGTTTTAACAAGGATTTTAAATTCGTTGTATAATTTAAACTCTTGAAATAATACATTTTAAAGTAAGTCCCACTGTGAGCTGCACATATTGATGGATAGTTATGATAGTTATGAGAACAAGGAGTCAATGTGCATAAATACTTTTATTTATGGTGGTTTTAGTTAGACCCCACGATGGCATGCAGACCAGGATTTTTCGCTTAGCTTTTTCAAGGACTGGACAAGATTTTTCAACTGGTCAAGATTTGAAGGCTTCCTTTTGACATAATCATTGGCATGGGACTTGGCTGTTTAAGCTTTGTAGATGTTGTGTAGTAATGAACTACCAATGTAGCCCACTTGGACATGATTTTTTACTCGTCCTCAGGTATTTTAACTGTCATTTAGCCGGTGGACCATTTTCACGAGATAACTCTGCTATATATGTTTTTTCCATGTGCCACCAAGGAGTCTAAATCTCAATTTCTTTAATTAATGGAATTTAGGGAAAGGCATTACTTGACTCTGATGATTAGGAAGGACATATACTCCGAGTTAATTAGATAAATAGGAACAATTATGACAATACACATTAAAAAAAACCTGCTTTGTTGTGGGGACGTTTATTGAGTCTTGGTTGGCTGCATCTCATTTCCCAGTATTGATTTATACACTGGTAATATTTCCAATGTCACGAGCATGCATCAACAGTTTGCTAATTTCATCCCTGAACACACAAGACAATGGAACACCACAGTGGCACCAAAATAATGAGAATCCAAGATCATCAATTACAGGACCAAGGTCTTAGTTACTTCCGCTGACCAAATATTTAAATATATCTTTTAGTCTATCCATAAAGAAAAAAGAAGAGAAAACATTCCAGGTTTGAAATTGGAAATTTGTTTTAACACTAACAATGAATTCAAACTTTGAGTTTTTAAATATATTTTTTTAATTTCTATTATGACAGCTAACTGGACTAGTCTGCATGATTAAAGTGTAAATGTTTTGCAATGAATGTGGAATATTCATTGCTTGATTGGGCAGACCCAATTGGTTTAGTTTAGGAAGCTTAGAATTGGCCCAAGGTACGTACTGTCATACCTTTTTTTAAAGAGTTTATGATGATAATCTGCTTTGACATATAATCACCTTGGAGACACATTTGACAAGAAATTCTAACTCAAAAATAATTTATATCATTAGATTAGGCAGCATTTTCAAATATTGTGTCAGAAAACCAAAGTGCTAAGGAAACTAAGGAAAAATACTCTTAAACTTAGTATGCATTGCTTCATCAATGATCATACGGTAAACATGGAACCTAACGATGATGACAACAATGCTAACTGGTTAAAGACCTTTTTGCTTACGTACTTATGCCTCTGTATTATTACTTTTTTCACATTCTGATGCCCAATTTTGTCCAAAATAAATGCTGTGCACTATTTGCATGAAAAAGAGACATTTCTAAATAATAAGTGTTTTTCAATGAGTAACAAATTTCCTTTTGCACTGATGGTTGCCAAAAGATTACTACGATATTACAAGAGGAAAGTCTAGAAGCTTTTTAGGCAGAATGAAGGGTTTGAATGCAGCAACTGCTGCACTGCATCTGCCATACTGCAACATAAGCCAATTGACGTATTCAACTATGACTATGGTTTATTTTGAGGTGACAGCAACTGCATGCTAATTTTATTGTATGTTTTTAATGATGGCCTAATCATCAATTAAAAAAGAAGAAGTTTGACCCAACCCAAAGTTAAACAAACTCCTAGAAATGCGTTTGTTGCATAACAAGCACATGGCTTTCGGTTATAACAAAATAAAGGATTAAGAAATGTATGATGTCATGGTGACGTAATGTCATTTGCCGATTACTTAATTAAGTTGTGACAGTCCCAATATAGTGCATCAATTGTACCGGCATGAAAATATCAAATTAGGTTAGGAAATGGAACCTCTCACTTGAGGGCACTATAACATACGATAATCAACAAGCCTTTTTTCAGAAAGCTTAGACTTCACTGACAATTTTGTATAAAGAAACCATATGAAAATTCTTGATTTATTTTGTTGTAGAGACAATTGAATTCAAACACTTTTATTCCTTATTTAAAGTGCTGGTTTGTACCAGATGGAAGGGTCTAATTTGGGTCATGTGTGGGTATGAAATGTGACATTGTAATGAGCTGCAATGTCACAAAGACTTTGAATTGAAAAGATACTGTTTTCAAAATAATATCATTTGATGTAAGTTGATACCTTCTGTTTCATTACATAAGTTACATTATAAGCAAGAATTTTGTACATGAATTGTCCTGATGGGACAATGTTAAGTATGAGATATCTTACTAAAGTTGTAATTTCTTTGAAAATAATGTTACAAAAATATGAGGAGAGCGTAATACATGTTCACCTTGGATCTTAGTCACATAAAAAATGTCCTTGAATCCCTTTTTAACCCTTTAGCATGTTAACCGCCTGCAACCGCCCTGCCCGTGCTACTCTTCAAACCGTTTTTGAGATTTACACATGCAATCAAATCAGCAAATAGCTGTAGACAGTGCGCGACCTCAAGATGATAATACTCTTAAAATAGCACATTGTCCCCATTAGATTAAATGATGTTGTCCACCTCCAAAGGTTCAAAGGTTGGAAGTCCTATCACCAACGTATGTGCGACACAAGGAGTACTTCTTTTTAAGGTGGTTTCGGCGGATGGCCAAAACCCCAAATTATACTCTTGTATTACAGATTTTTTAGGTGGGGAGTTGTTTGTTTATTTTACCGAGTGTAAAGCACTTTGAGTGTAAATTTGACGGATTTAGCGCTATTGGACTAGTAGCTCAGTTGGTAGCACGCTGGCACGTTAATCCGAAGGTCGCAGGTTTAAATCCTGCTGTAGTCAATTTTTCTTTGTTCAACCAAAAAATAATCAAAATTGACCCAGTCAGTTTTCCTTGTGGTTCAATACTTGACACTTGAAGCAAAAAGTTGCACCCCTTTTAAGGTGATTCTTCTTTTGCCGCTTCCTAAGGTTGTATCATAAACTTGGTCCCTGGTTATACATGTACAGCAGAAACAGGTTTGAATGGACCCGACAGGCACCCCGAACAAAGATATTGACAAAATAGAGAGAATGCCAACATTAGGGCTAGATAGCTCCGTTGGTAGAGCGCCCGCACATTAATTTTGAGGTCACAGGTTCAAATCCCACTCAAGACAACTTTTTCTACATTCAACCCACAAAAATCACTGAAATAATTCAAGTTTTTGTGGCTTTTAATGTTTTTAAAAATGAAATCAAAATTTATATACAAACAAAGCTTACCTTACAGCAAAAGAGTCTCTGAATAGTTGGCCATGATTATTGGTCAAATGGACACTAACTAGTGATCTGATTGGTCGGTTGGGTGTTGCTATTCGTAGCCTGTGTTGTCCATTACCCAATGTAGTTTGAGGAAATAAGATAATATTTCCAGATATAATCTGAGTATAAGAAGAAAAATTTGAAACTCAGGTTTGGGAATCACCAAAACAAAGTTATGACTAGGCTGCATTGGCTAACTGTCTGCAAATGGGTAATTGCTTGTTTTTATGTACCAAAGTATAAAGAGCTCTTATATAGTTTTACACAACACCCAGAAGCAGTTCTCATCACTGTCATTCATTCATCAGCTGATCACACAAGAAATATTCCCCAAAATATCCACTGGTGCTAGAGCCTTTTCAGTCGCAGAACCTCGGCTTTGTGACTGCTTGTTCCTGTTGGAACATGTGATGGTCAAATAGGGCAAACTTAGATGACCAGGTAGAATGGTAGACAATCAAATACCAAGCTTTGTGACTGCTTGTTCCTGTTCAACCATGTAATGGTCTAAAGGGTAAACTTAGATAACCAGGTAGAATGGTAGACAATAAAATACAAAGCTTTGTGACTGCTTGCTCCTGTTCATCCAAGTAATGGTCTAAAGGGCAAACTTAGATAGCCAGGTAAAATGGTGAACAATATTATACCAAGATTTGTGACTGCTTCTTCCTGTTCAACCATGTAATGGTCTAAAGGGTAAACTTAGATAGCCAGGTAGAATGGTGAACAATATTATACCAAGCTTTGGGACTGCTTGTTCCTGTTCAACCATGTAATGGTCTTTGCCGCAAACTTGGATAACCAGGTAGAATGGTAGACAAAATTATACAAAGCTTTATGACTGCTTGCTCCTGCTCAACCAAGTAATGGTCTATAGGGCAAACTTAGATAATCAGGTAAATGGTGAACAATATTATACCAAGCTTTGTGACTGCTTGTTCCTGTTCAACCATGTAATGGTCTATATGGCAAACTTGGATAACCAGTTTGAATGGTAGACAATCAAACACAAAGCTTTGTGACTGCTTGCTCCTGTTCAACCATGTAATGGTCTATAGGGCAAACTTGGATAACCAGGTAGAATGGTAGACAATATTACACCAAGCTTTGTGACTGCTTGTTCCTGTTCAACCATGTAACGGTCTAAAGGGTAAACTTGGATAACCAGGTAAAATGGTGGACAATCAAATACAAAGCATTGTGACTGCTTGCTCCTGTTCAACCTTGTAATGGTCTATAGGGCAAACTTGGATAACCAGGTAGAATGGTAGACAATATTACACCAAGCTTTGTGACTGCTTGTTCCTGTTCAACCATGTAATGGTCTAAAGGTTAAACTTAGATGACCAGGTAGAATGGTAAACAATCAAATACCAAGCTTTGTGACTGCTTGCTCCTGTTCAACCATGTAATGGTCTATAGGGCAAACTTGGATAACCAGGTAGAATGGTAGACAATCAAATACAAAGCTTTGTGACTGCTTGTTCCTGTTCAACCATGTAATGGTCTATAGGGCAAACTTGGATAACCAGCTAGAATGGTAGACAATCAAATTCAAAGCTTTGTGACTGCTTGCTCCTGTTCAACCATGTAATGGTCTATAGGGCAAACTTCAGCCTCGCTACCATGGGCAGCGCGCCGTATCGATACCTCTCACCACTAACCCCTGGGAGGGAAACACTGAAAATCAACGCCGATTGGCTCCCAAAAGTGACTGATTTGCGTGCACACTTGTTAATAACATTCGAGCGCTTGTAGGGCGCTTGTCGGGCTCTTAGTACGCGCGAAAAATGCACGTAGAACGCGTATAAAAATGCAAGTATTTCGACACAATACATTCAAATAAACCATGTTTTTACACGGTCTCCCTAAACTGCATACAGTTAGACCATGGAGGTAGGAATTCCCTCCATGGTTAATTAGACGTATAACATGATGAAAAAGAATGGGCGGGGCCAGTAGCTCTTTGACTTGATGCGTATTTTGACAGCGCGCTCTGCGAAGTCTCTAAAACAGAATGGATCAACCACAGGACTAATTAAAATAGCCAAATATATGGGCTACTTTCAGTTCACACTTCCAGGGAGTATAATCGAGCAAGGCATTCTCGGAAAGAAAACAAAATTGCGCGGCGAGATCATACACCATGGGAACGAGGTTGGGCAAACTTGGATAACCAGGTAGAATGGTAGACAATATTATACCAAGATTTGTGACTGCTTCTTCCTGTTCAACCATGTAATGGTCTAAAGGGTAAACTTGGATAACCAGGTAGAATGGTGGACAATCAAATACAAAGCTTTGTGACTGCTTGTTCCTGTTCAACCATGTAATGGTCTAAAAGGTAAACTTGGATAACCAGGTAGAATGGTAGACAATCAAATACAAAGCTTTGGGACTGCTTGTTCCTGTTCAACCATGTAATGGTCTTTGCCGCAAACTTGGATAACCAGGTAGAATGGTAGACAATCAAATACAAAGCTTTGTGACTGCTTGCTCCTGTTCAACCAAGTAATGGTCTATAGGGCAAACTTGGATAACCAGGTAGAATGGTGGACAATATTATACCAAGCTTTGTGACTGCTTGTTCCTGTTCAACCATGTAATGGTCTAAAGGACAAACTTAGACAACCAGGTAGAATGGTGGACAATATTATACCAAGCTTTGTGACTGCTTGTTCCTGTTCAACCATGTAATGGTCTTTAGGGCAAACTAAGATAACCAGGTAGAATGGTAGACAATATTACACCAAGCTTTGTGACTGCTTGTTCCTGTTCAACCATGTAATGGTCTATAGGGCAAACTTAGATAACCAGGTAGAATGGTAGACAATATTACACCAAGCTTTGTGACTGCTTGTTCCTGTTCAACCAAGTAATGGTCTATAGGGCAAACTTAGATAACCAGGTAGAATGGTAGACAATATTATACCAAGCTTTGTGACTGCTTGCTCCTGTTCAACCATGTAATGGTCTAAAGGGCAAACTTAGATAACCAGGTAGAATGGTGGACAATATTATACCAAGCTTTGTGACTGCTTGTTCCTGTTTAACCATGTAATGGTCTATAGGGCAAACTTAGATAACCAGGTAGAATTGTGGACAATGTTATACCAAGCTTTGTGACTGCTTGTTCCTGTTCAACCATGTGATGGTCTATAGGGCAAACTTAGATAACCAGGTAAAATGGTGGAAAATATTATACCAAGCTTTGAGACTGCTTGTTCCTGTTCAACCATGTAATGGTCTATAGGGCAAACTTAGATAACCAGGTAGAATGGTGGACAATATTATACCAAGCTTTGTGACTGCTTGTTCCTGTTCAACCATGTGATGGTCTATAGGGCAAAATTAGATAACCAGGTAGAATGGTGGACAATATTATACCAAGCTTTGAGACTGCTTGTTCCTGTTCAACCATGTAATGGTTTATAGGGCAAACTTTAGATAACCAGGTAGAATGGTGGACAATATTATACCAAGCTTTGTGACTGCTTGTTCTTGTTCAACCATGTGATAGTCTATAGGGCAAAATTAGATAACCAGGTAGAATGGTGGACAATATTAAACCAAGCTTTGAGACTGCTTGTTCCTGTTCAACCATGTAATGGTCTATAGGGCAAACTTAGATAACCAGGTAGAATGGTGGACAATATTATACCAAGCTTTGAGACTGCTTGTTCCTGTTCAACCATGTAATGGTCTATAGGGCAAAATTAGATAACCAGGTAGAATGGTGGACAATATTATACCAAGCTTTGTGACTGCTTGTTCCTGTTCAACCATGTAATGGTCTATATAGGGCAAACTTAGATAACCAGGTAAAATGGTTGACAATCAAATACCAAGCTTTGTGACTGCTTGTTTCTGTTCAACCATGTGATGGTCTGTAGGGCAAAATTAGATAACCAGGTAAAATGGTTGACAATCAAATACCAAGCTTTGTGACTGCTTGTTCCTTTTGAAACGTGTGATGGTCTACTGGGTAAATTGAGATAAACAGAATCTGATAATAAAACCTTGTACATTGAAAGGCTTTGGGCTGAGTTCTAAGATGGTATTAGAACTTTTGGTATAAGTTTTAAGATGGGATTAGAACCTTTGGTTTAAGTGCTTAAGAAAAATAGATTACCAGGTTATACAATTTACAAGTATTTAAAAAAAAATTCTGACTGACTCCATTTTATTTGTGCTTAACCCATATACGCCGAACTGTTCTGTGTACATATTGATTGTAAATGTCTAAGCCCAATTCACGCACACACAAAACGGAGGGGCATTACACTAAAAATTTAACGCTTACACCCCTACAAAAAAACCAAACCCCAACAAATTAAATACAGTTGGAGGAACAATGCAGGAAAATAGTGGCAAAAAAGTTTAGATTCATAATTAAAAATTCTCTTTTTTTTTTACTTCAAGTAATGAAAGATAGTAGATTGACAAATGCTATAGAGTACTATATAGATAGTTCGTATTATAAGCTTCAAAATGATTTATTGGGTCTGTAACATGAAGCAGCTGAATTCCTGGTTTTAAATTTTTTACTTACCTGAACTTTATAAGAAATTTCTTTTCCTGCCTTTATCCTGTTATCGAAAATGTCAAATTTCACCACAAAACTTCTTCCAGACACATAACCCAACTTCTTCGTTTCTTCAGCAAATCTCACACCAAACTTTGGAAGAATTTAAGGGAAAGAATGTTTATAATAATCAGATAATAATTATAATGATGATAATGATAATGATATGCTGATAAAAATAGATAATTAACACAATAAAACAACAAACAACAACAACGACGAAGAAAAGGACAATATTAATAATAATATTAATAATAATGATAATAATAATAATCACAATTTTTATGATGAGTGCTATGGAGCAACAATTCAACGGTGAAAGAGTGACAAACTCCCATAGAGGAAGTCCTTCACCCGATCTGGTTGGTATACATGAGAAGGTACCACCAGATCGTATCCAAACTGCTCACAACAGGATTCGTGGTGGAGTAAGAACGATAACAAAATTGCAATGGAATGTTGTATTAAGAGTGAACTGGACAAGAGAGGATACAGAAGGAGAATGATACGCGAGATTAGTGAGCAGCGTCTTGCAGACCAGATAAGTACTATCAAACGGAACCAGTGGTTAACAAACGTGAAAATTGAGGAGATGAGGAGGATAGCACAATCTGCAGCCAACCATAACAAAAATACCTTATCCTAACAATCCCATCAATGGGAACAAATTTGTATTAAGAACAACAGTCTGTTTTTTCGCCAACAGTCTATTGTTCCGCCGTTCCGTTAAATCTCTCCTCATTAGAGGGTGCTATACAAGTTCTAAGTTGTTAGTAGTTTCATGATATGGGATCCTGCCAAACCAACGAATGAATAAAAAGGTCCAAAGGTCGGAACGATGCTTGCGAGGGACACAATGGCGCTGTGGTGTGCAGCCCATTTTTAAGAGAGAGTTTTACGGGCAGTGAACACAGTAAAGGCGATCGTGCTTGTTTCACGGGTGTTAAAATCATCAACAAAGGAATAACAAATACTCGATCGAACTGCTGCTAAGTATAAAAAGTTAGAGCAAAGGCTTTCATTTGCTTTCATCGAACAATAACAAATTTCACGTGTAAATGCTATGAAAATTTTTCGGTGAAAGTATAAAAATAAACAGAAAATAATTTAAAATATCAACGAAAACAAAGGTGGTTTCAGCGGATGGCCGAAACCCCCAATAATGATCTGCAGTTCTTATCAAGCGATTAATCTTAGCCTGATGAGTGTCAAAGTGTTCCTTATCATGACAGGTGTGCAGAGCTACATGTAGCTTCCTGCACCTACAACAGGTTGACATCTTTCATTACACCACTGTTGGGATTACAATAATCCACTTTTTATAAAATTCTATTAAAAAAAAAAATTCTCTCCAAATTAAAACTAATAGCTGGCACCTATAACTTTTTTTTAATAATTGTTCAATAGACATTTATTTACATCGCATTTAGGTTGAACAATCTATTTTAGGTAATTACAAATTTTGTACATCCTAATTCAAAAGAAAGAGAACTGAAAAGAAAATCAATTCATCGGTTAATACTTATCAATACTCATGCTGCCCTGACATTTATAGGATAACCTTTAAGAACATGTTGCATCTACTGTGCTGAAAGAATCGTGTCCACACCACTGGCTAGACAATCTACACTGACTAGACATTGAACAGACAGACAAATAAAATCATTTTCTGTTCTGTCAGTGTCGGCCATACATTCAATGACGGACTAATATTCTGACTACTTGCTACATTCTGTCAGTGCTGGACATACAATCAATGACATTCTTACATTCTGACTACTTGCTACATTTTGTCAGTGTCAGCCATACATTCAATGACATACTAATATTCTGACTACTTGCTACAGTCTGTCAGTGCTGGACATACATGTACAATCAATGACATTCTTATATTCTGACTACTTGCTACAGTCTGTCAGTGCTGGTCATACATTCAATGACATACTAATATTCTGACTACTTGCTACATTCTGTCAGTGCTGGTCATACATTCAATGACATTCTTATATTCTGACTACTTGCTACAGTCTGTCAGTGTCGGCCATACATTCAATGAGGACTAATATTCTGACTGTTTGCTACAGTCTGTCAGAGCTGGCCGTACATTCAATGACATACTAATATTCTGACTATTTGCTACAGTCTGTCAGTGTCGGCCATACATTCAATGATGGACTAATATTCTGACTATTTGCTACATTCTGTCAGTGCTGGTCATACATTCAATGACATACTAATATTCTGACTATTTGCTACATTCTGTCAGTGCTGGCCATACATTCAATGACATACTAATATTCTGACTACTTGCTACATTCTGTCAGTGCTGGCTATACATTCAATGACATACTAATATTCTGACTATTTGCTACATTCTGTCAGTGCTGGCCATACATTCAATGACATACTAATATTCTGACTACTTGCTACATTCTGTCAGTGCTGGCTATACATTGAATGTCATTCAATGACATACTAATATTCTGACTATTTGCTACATTCTGTCAGTGCTGGTCATACATTCAATGACATACTAATATTCTGACTACTTGCTACATTCTGTCAGTGCTGGCTATACATTCAATGACATACTAATATTCTGACTATTTGCTACATTCTGTCAGTGCTGGTCATACATTCAATGACATACTAATATTCTGACTACTTGCTACAGTCAGTCAATGCTGGCCATACACTCAATGATGGACTAATATTCTGACTACTTGCTACATTCTGTCAGTGCTGGCCATACATTCAATGAGGACTAATATTCTGACTACTTGCTACATTCTGTCAGTGTCGGCCATACATTCAATGACATACTAATATTCTGACTACTTGCTACAGTCAGTCAATGCTGGCCATACACTCAATGATGGACTAATATTCTGACTACTTGCTACATTCTGTCAGTGCTGGCCATACATTCAATGAGGACTTATATTCTGACTATTTGCTACATTCTGTCAGTGTCGGCCATACACTCAATGATGGACTAATATTCTGACTATTTGCTACATTCTGTCAGTGCTGGCCATACATTCAATGCAAACTAATATTCTGATTACTTGCTATATTCTGTCAGTGCTGGCCATACATTCAATGACCGACTAATAATCTGACTATTTGCTACATTATGTCAGTTCCGCCCATACATTCAATGACATACTAATATTCTGACTATTTGCTACAGTCTGTCAGTGCTGGCCATACATTCAATGCAAACTAATATTCTGATTACTTGCTACATTCTGTCAGTGCTGGCCATACATTCAATGACCGACTTATAATCTGACTATTTGCTACAGTCTGTCAGTGTCGGCCATACATTCAATGATGGACTAATATTCTGACTACTTGCTACATTCTGTCAGTGCTGGCCATACATTCAATGACATTCTTATATTCTGACTACTTGCTACATTCTGTCAGTGTCGGCCACACATTCAATGGCATTCTTATATTCTGACTACTTGCTACATTCTGTCAGTGTCGGCCACACATTCAATGACATTCTTATATTCTGACTACTTGCTACATTCTGTCAGTGTCGGCAACACATTCAATGACATTCACTTATATTCTGACAACTTGCTACATTCTGTCAGTGTCGGCCACACATTCAATGGCAGACTAATATTCTGACTACTTGCTACATTCTGTCAGTGTCGGCCACACATTCAATGACATTCTTATATTCTGACTACTTGCTACATTCTGTCAGTGTCGGCCACACATTTAATGAGGACTAATATTCTGACTACTTACACATCAAATCAAAATAGTGCCTACTATTGACGATGCCTGTGTCAATTCATCCTCTTATAAATGAAAATATTTTGCTGACCTTAGCTTAAGGGAGGTACGTTCGATGAACAGCATTTCTTCAATACAAAATGATATTCATAATTTATATAACTGGTCTCAAAATAACAAACTCAACCTAAATCATGCCAAGTGTAAAATAATGAGTTTCTGTTTCAAAAAACAACGGCCTAAAACACCTTTTTTTTATATTGGCGATAACATTCTCTAGGTTGTGAATGAAACCAAGCTTCCTGGCGTATGGATTCAAAGTGATTTGAAGTAGGATACTCAGGTTCATGAAATGATTTCTAAGGGTAGCAGACGCCTCTGTATTTTGAGACGTTTAAACAAATTTGGTGTTCCTAAAGGTGATCTCGTCACCGTCTATATGACCTTCGTCCGACCCATCTTTGAATACGCTGCTCCTGTATGGCATTCAGGTATAACACGCAAACAATCTTTATCTATTGAATCCATCCCAAAACAAGCTTGCAAAATTATTTAGGCACTGAATATCATAATGATGATACTCTTTTTAAATGTTGCTTACAAACTTTGTCCCACAGGAGAGCAGAATTATGTTGTAAATTTGCCAAAAGTTGTGCTTCTTCTAACCGCTTTATTGGTTTGAAATAAATCCCCAAAACCACTCTATGTCACTCAGACACACACAACAATTCCGAGAACCAAATTTCACATTTGATAGATTTGGCAAGAGTGCCATCCCCTACCTCACTCGCATTTTAAACAGAGCCCAACTATTGTGTTTTTTTTTATCACTTTTGACAGGTCCATTTTATTGTACTTGCCTTCCGTCCTTGTATTTTCGTAATTTCTGTGTATTCTTTTTGTTTTTGTTTGTTTTTTTAAACATTTTAACAAGTCTTTCGAGCTGGAGCTGGTTTGTACTTGGCTTTGTACCTTTAATGTTTTTGTTTTCTCCTTTTTAAATATTGTAACTCAAATTCAATTCAGCCACTGGCCGTGACTTTTTAAATGTTTTTAATAAACCAAGAAGTAAAAGTTTTGAGTACAACCTCCCCAACCCCATCACCAACAAATGTAAAAACACCATTTAACAACCTCCTCCTCCTCCCCCAACCACCACCACCAAGTGCAAAAAAGCCTTTTACTCATTCCCACCCTATACAACCAACAAATGCAAAAAGGCTTTTTACAGTCTCTTGCTATATTAAAATCAAATGATAATTTACTCTCTCATCCTACCTTATCATCGCTGTAGGTGAATCTATTATAAGTAGGTGTGTCAGCTTGCCACGCCTCTGGAGACCACACCCTCTCTTTAGTGGCTGTTTCATTATTCACGCTTAAACATATCAGTGTGCCATCACTGGTGGCAATCAGAAGCTCTAGGTCAGAGGTCATGGGTATGAGGTCAGCAGCTAACACTTGAGTCATGAAGCTTTCTTGGAGTTGGATGGTCTCAATGCAGGAGCCATCCCCTGATATGATGTAAAGACTGCCCTCATAGTCAGAAACAATCTAGTCAAACAAACCAAATGAAACAATAATTATGATAGTAGGTGCTTTCTAAAAAGGGCGACCCCCTTTATTTGATGAAATATACAACAGGTTGGCTGTATGTTGTCTTTATTGAAACTAGTTCCTTGGAATGAATTTACTATTCTGGCTCTAAGATGCTCTGAATTATTGAGTTATCATGTTTTTCCATTACATTGAGTCCTCATGAAATATACTATCAGGAGTCTGTAGCGTCACAATAAAACAGGGTACACAAATCCGAAAAACACAGAGGTCAAGCAAACCATGTGATAAAGGACTTGTAACATCAGTGGTAACTAGTTGATTTGGATCTGTCTATGTACTCAAACAGAGGATACCCAAATACACCCCTGAACTTCCCGATTTCCAATCAAAATGGCGGTGAATGTGAGTCTGTTAATGATTATCAAAAATTACAGATTATCAGCAAGGCCATTTCCAATCGATTTGGGATTTTAGGTTTTTACTTTCTTTGTGGGTAAAGCTATTACACAGCTTGGCTTGATTGGGTTCAGCCAGTGCACGTCGCACATCATTTTGTTGTTGTACACAACCGTACACAACCGTACACAACCTACACAACCGTAGACAACAGCGAGAAGGCCAGATACAAAGCAAAAAATTAATGGTCGGGCCAGATTTCTCTATGGATATTGGAGGATGTTGCCTCAATAGGGAGACGCCAATATTTGGGCTTGATAGCTCAGTTGATAAAACACTGGCACATGAATCCAGAGATTAATTTTTCTTTGTTCGACCCAAAATTATTTAAAATTTGCCAAGTCAGTTTCCCATGTGGTTTATTACTTGACATTATTTCTATAATGCGGGGAAATTAATTTTACAAATAAACTTTTCAATGATTTTATTAATCATGAAAAGAAAAGCTTTAAAAAACATATGTGACTCACGAGTCGAGAGTGATCACTGTCAAGTCAGAGTCACCAGAGTCGATTCTAAGTCCTAGTCTTTTGCTGACGGGACTCGATTTGAGTCCGAGTCATAAAAACTGCGACTCGAGATGACTAGAGTCCAAGTCCTGGACTCGAGTTTTATAACTCTGGCCTTTGGAAGGATACATATATATACATATACTTATATCTCTAGTCGACCAATATATATGTAAATGTGTACGTTGTGATTTTTCAAGGAATTTCTCAAAAGTCCTCCAATAGCACACCGTGGAGGAATAATGGTAGTCTAGCCTTGTTTTTATCATGTGAATAATAGAATTTATACTTGTAGTTGTATCATCTAAATGCTTCCACAAAATGAGTGTCAAACCACTTGGTAGGTTTCAATGCAAAGATGCAAGATGATTATGTCCCATTTTTTATAACTTGTAATTGTGTGTCAAAATACTGAGTACAGGTATGATATTTCACCCTCGAAAAAAAATCAGATTTTTTTATTTATAGTAAAACCACCACTACATCATGTAGGCCCTTTATACATGTACAAACAATGCATTGTCATTGTCACTGCACATCAGTATTGTTGTTTTTGGTGCAGTGTTGCAATGCAGTAGACTCTTGATTCATCCTTTCTCACTAAGATGTTTTTCTCCAGAGGCTATGATTATGAGTTTGCCCAATGATATGCCAAAATAGAGCTACCATTTTTCAAATAAACAACAGCCCTACTCAGTGTTTCTCGTGACACCATTTTGTCAACGCACACAGTTTTGGCAGCTAGCTTGTCGACTGTATGGAAAACTACCACACGAAGTACTATGCACTGGCAACTGTGTATGCATGCTGCATGGCTTCACTTGCTCGTACCATTTTACTGAAAGGGAGGATGACGAAATTGACAAGACTTGCAATGTTTTGTTTGGATGTAAATTAAACAGCTAGTTCATATAATTATAAGTACTTTTAAACTCACTTTAACTATACGTCTTTGCTGCATATATTTTTGCAAAATTTGCTACATATATTTCTGCTTATCCTTTTTGTAAAGTGGTAAGGTTCCTTTTTGTTGTTGCTGATGTACAGTTAGCTAGCTGTGCATGTGCGATACGATGAATGATGACAGAACTTGTTCAGCATGAGCCTTAAATTTATTTGACTGTGTTTCTTTTTGCGAAACCATTTTCCTCTAACGAATAGTCGTTTGACATTTATATCGTATACATATTACAAACCTGAAAATAAACATTAACTTGCATTATAACAAGGACGGGATTTGGGTTGTTTTCTGTCTGTAAAAAAAGAAAGAAATCCAAAACATTTGATTTTCCAAAAGAAAAAAAGTCAGAAATCCGATTTTAGTCGGAAGAATATAATGCCTGTAAGTACAAATTCTTAAGTGTAAAAATGGTCTATGATGTCTGTTCGGCCATAAAAAGGTAATCACTAGTATTTTAAGAATGTCTTTAAGGCCCTCCTTAAAAAAGCAGACAAGTCACAAAGTTACCAATTGGTGATTTATGTAGTCAGGCCCTCCTTAAAAAGCAGACAAGTCACAAAGTTACCAATTGGTGATTTATGTAGTCAGGCCCTCCTTAAAAAGCAGACTAGTCACAAAGTTACCAATTGGTGATTTATGTAGTCAGGCCCTCCTTAAAAAGCAGACTAGTCACAAAGTTACCAATTGGTGATTTATGTAGTCAGGCCCTCCTTAAAAAAGCAGACTAGTCACAAAGTTACCAATTGGTGATTTATGTAGTCAGGCCCTCCTTAAAAAGCAGACTAGTCACAAAGTTACCAATTGGTGATTTATGTAGTCAGGCCCTCCTTAAAAAGCAGACTAGTCACAAAGTTACCAATTGGTGATTTATAGTCAAACTATATCTTACAAATAACTTCCTGATTTTGGTAAACAAATGTTGACATTTTTGCAGAAAACAATAACAATAAGACTCTTAAAGCAGCTCATCACTTGGGTAAATCACATCAATGGATGTAGCTATTTTATTTTGAAAAACAAGTTATAAACCACAAGGGAAACTGACAGGGTAAATTTTGATTAATTTGGGTTTGAACAAAGAAAAATTTAGTAAAGCAGGATTTGAACCAATGACTTACGTTTGAATGTGCCGAGCTATCTAGCCCTATGTTGGTAGTCTCGTTGGTGATCTCCCTAGGAAGACCGCTGACCCAGAATTATTTAAAATTTACCCGGTCAATTTCCCTTGTGGTTTATATCTTGATATTTGAAATTAAAAATTTGCATCCCCTTAAGGTGATCCCCTGGCTGCCGCTTCCCAGGTTATATCATAAACTTGGGTGTGATCCCTGGCTACACGGCAGCTAACAGTTGTACGGCTTTTGACTGGCATCCCCGAACAAAGATATTGGCAAAATAGGGAGACCACCTAGCTCAGTTGGTAGAGCGCCCGCACGTTAAACGTTGTTGGTTCAAATCCCGCTCTAGTCAATTTTCTTTGTTCAACCCCAAACTACATGTATATTATTTATTTAATACCCAGAGTTTGTCATGACAAAGGTCAAATGCATACTTACCACATCAAGTGTTTGACCTATAGGTCTAAGCCTTGTAATTAGTGGATTTGCTAGGAACCTTCCCCCAAGATCTACTGGCCAACCATCTAGCACTTTACCAGTGTCTCCATGTAAGACCCACACATGGCTGTAGTAACACAAACAAAAAAAGAATCACAGAAAATAACTTAAAAGAAAAGCAAGAGCTTTCCAAGTCTTTCATAGGCTGTGGTGAAAGTGACAAATGGCAGAGAAAGGGAGTATCTTATTATTTTCAGCAAGAGTCCAACACAAGTATCAGAATATGAATAAGTTGTGTCACATGACCTACATGTATGAACATTAATTATGTATTATGAATACTGTACTAGAGCATAGGAACACATGTTGCCAGCACATGCCGCATGCACCAAATGGCCCAAACAGTCTGTGAACAGGACCTGGGCAACACCCTTGCCTATGCTAATATCCTACAGATGCAAGAACTTGTCACCTTCAAGTAAGTGTGAAAAACTGGTTCTTGCAACATATGGTGTAAAACAATCCTTTGCAAATGCATCAAATGACCAGAAGTGTATTTTGATATGTGTCTGTTGGCGGAGTGTTATGGCTGAGTAGTCTAGTGCACTGGACTAATGTTCTGGTTTTGTCAGAGGGTGGGTTCGAGTCACAGTTATGGCACTTGTATCCTTGAGCAAGATACTTAATCATAATTGCTCTGTTATTAATATGATACATAGGGAAAGTCTTGTTTGCGTATAGAACAATGAAATCTTTTGTGGTTAATTCTTGGGCATAATAATGCAGAATGGGGAGGAAGGATTATTAGGAAGCTTACTTGTATCCGACACTTACCCATCATTGGTTGCTATGACGATATCTAGGACGCCATCTTGATTAATATCAGCCAATCTAGAACCAGCTGATGAGGAGCCAGAGATCTGACTATCCCATAACTCCTTACCTGTTGTGTCAATACACATTACATTAGAGCTAATGTCTAAGACAATCATTTCAAGGCGTCCATCACTGAGGAGGTCTTCAACTGTGACCTAAGTGAGTAAAGAATGTCAAAAGATACTCATTTAAAGGTATACATTTCACACATCATTGGTTTTTGGAAAAATTAATTAATAGTACTAATAATAACAATAAAAGCATTTATATGGCGCAAAAAACCACCTAAAAAGACGCTCAACAGATAAGAAGTGTAAAACAAGAAGCCAATAAACATACCGATATATATAAAACAACTGTAAATAGAAAAAGGAATTCCATGAACCCCTGAAAAACATGAAACTGCTAAAAAATTAAAGCAGTCTTTAGAAGGAGGAATACAAGAAGAACCATAAAACCAAACAGTAATACACTTTATGGATGTAATCTGTCCATAATAAAGTTAGTACACAAAAATTTAAAATAAAGGAGTAATAAAATAAAAGAATGGGCAAAAGTTAAACACACTAAGGAACTGGCTATTCCAAAGCGCTTAAATAATCAATAAACAGAAAAAAAAGACTGAAAATATATTTTAAAAATGCGAACATTGCATACTTTGACATACGCAAAGACATTGAAATCGCAGTGGATGCCAGCCCTGTTACTGACACAGGACGGACATGTTGTGGCGTACGCGAGTCGTGCCTGGACTCCCGTCGAATCCCAATACAGTCAACCAGAACGTGAAGCCCTTGCTATTGTATGGCGTGTAAACATTATGACATGTATGTTCGTGGAACACCACACTTCGTAGTAACCACTGATCACAAACCCCTTGTTAAAATCTGGCAGAAGCCACACCTGCCGCTACGCATCGACGTTGGGTTCTCCGACTACAACCCTACTAACTCACAGTCAAGTACAGTCCTGGACACGCAAACCCAGCAGACTACTTATCGCGTCACCGGCTTGCCAACTCAAAGAACATCTCGCTCGAACAGACCATCGCAGAGCAATACGTCAACTTTGTTACCATAACATCAGTCCCACGTGCGATGAACATCAACGACATCCAGACAGCGACTTCACGCGATCCAACCCTGATGAAAGCCATTGACCTCGTATGCACAGGCCGCTGGTTCGAGATCGCAAAGATCACAGACCCTGCTATTAACAAGGACAAAGTTTGCAACACCATAACAGCAACGATAAACTTACTTGCCAAGTTAATAACATCCTGCTGCGAAACGACAAGATTGTGATTCCAAAATCACTACGTGACCTGGCAGTTTCTCTCGCACATGAAGGTCACCAAGGCATGGCACGAACAAAAGCTACGATACGATCAAAGATTGGTTTTCAGGAATCAACGAGAAAGTCGAACAGACAGTACACAAATGCCCAATCCGTCTACAGCAAACCAGGGCCCTTTGAGCCGCTTCGCATGTCAGAATTGCCACCAGGAGCATAGCAAAATCTGAGCATGGACTTCTGTAAACTGCTACCCACAGGAGAATACCTCATGGTCATCATGGATGAGTACTCCAGATACCCAAACGTTGAAATCGTGAAATTCGTCTCCGCAAACACAGTTATCCCCCGTCTTGGACAAAGTACTGTCAACATTCGGCTGTTGCAAAATTATCAAGACCGACAACGGCAGCCCATTCAACTCGCACGCCTTTGCAAAATTTGGGGAATACAGCGATTTCAAACATCGCCGCATCACGCCCCACTGGCTGCGGGCCAACGCACAGGCAGAGGCATTCAACAAGCCGCTATTGAAACTTGTTTGTACTGCCCATCTTGAACACAAATCCTGGAGGCAGGAGCTCCATAAATACCTTTGGCAGTATCGCGCTACCCCACACTCATCCACTGGTTTTACGCCATATCAAGTAATGTTTGGACGCGAGCAACACACGACTCCCACAGATTGACCGAAACAGCCCATCTACACTAGATGGTCAAACTTGAGCAAATGATGAACAGGCAAAATCCAAGCAGAAACGCTACGCCAGCTTTCGTTTGAAGGTGGGGGGTGGGGGATTTTAAACATGTTTAAAGTGTTTGTTTTATTGCAAATCCAAATCAAAACTATGTGTTATTGTGCCCCTTCCTACATTTTTGCTCATAACCTTTTAGCAGGAAGGCAATCACTACCACATTAATTGACTTTTCCAAATATTATCTGGTGTCATAAAAATCATTGAGAGTCTACGGTTACCATGGCAAACACTGTTTTTTTATCATTCCTAATCATGCATCTTACTTTTAAAGAAAAGTGATTTGAAACTGCCTTCCACTATATTATAATTTGAAGATTACAACTTATGGTTAATCAATAAAAAACAACAACAATTTCTTTATTAATTGAGTGTCAGTGATCAAATGTTGATTTAAAAACGGCAAAATTGAAATCCTACCTGACCGTGAAGTGTACTAAGTAACAAAGGGAAACCAGCCCTTGGAGTACCAGTATGATTTAAAACATGTAGATTGCCTGCTGATGTTCCAACTATAATCTCTAGAGGGCCTCCTTCACTGTCCAGGTCTACCACAGTCGGAGTGAAGAGAACATAGGCAGGAAACTCATCATTCATCTATCAAAATTCAAATGACTTGTTTTTAAAAGAATGATGTAAATTACATGTACACTTCATGTCCAATATTGTAGGATTCCTACTCGGTACTCATGTTC
>JAJGQC010000204.1:0-17500 GCA_021014325.1 Plazaster borealis
ACCTCACAAATCTCATCAAGGTTTACAATCCGGACGACCTGGCCTTCGCTCTGGTTTAGACCGTACACTCTTGGCAGTTCCAAAAGTGCATTCTGCAGCTGGAGATCGTGCATTTTACGTACATGCCCCCAGCCTTTGGAACTGTCTCCCTCATCAAATTCGTTCTGCAGAGTCACTTGAAGTTTGCAAGAAACATCTCAAACTTTCCTATTCAATGGTTGATTGCTCAGGACCAACTGTCTTTCCCATTATTAGTGCCTATATTTATTCGCTTTTGTTTAGTTTATTGTAAAGCGCTGTGGTACCCACTGTAAGAGCGCTATAAAAATGCCTGTTATTATTATTATTATTATTATTATTGTTATTATTACCCAAACAACATAGATGGGAAATAACATTACACATGTTGCTCAAATATTTAATTCAGTCACAACTTACTACTCTTTTAAAGGCTTTGTAAACAGTACATGTAACTGTAAACATAATATAAAGGATTCGAACTGCCATGACATGTTATGTTTTGTTAAGTTATGTTATGTTATGTTATGTTATGAATATCAGACATATTACTCGGTGGGATTCGAACCAACGACCTTTGCCATTCTAGAGGAGATGTCTTACCAACTAGACCACTGAGATTGCCCAAGGGTTAGGGTTAGGGTTAGGGTTAGGGTTAGGGTTAGGGTTAGGGTTAGGGTTAGGGTTAGGGTTAGGGTTAGGGTTAGGGTTAGGGTTAGGGTTAGGGTTAGGGTTAGGGGTTAGGGTTAGGGTTAGGGTTAGGGTTAGGGTTAGGGTTAGGGTTAGGGTTAGGGTTAGGGTTAGGGTTAGGGTTAGGGTTAGGGTTAGGGTTAGGGTTAGGGTTAGGGTTAGGGTTAGGGTTAGGGTTAGGGTTAGGGTTAGGGTTAGGGTTAGGGTTAGGGTTAGGGTTAGGGTTAGGGTTAGGGTTGAGGTTAGGGTTAGGGTTAGGGTTAGGGTTAGGGTTAGGGTTAGGGTTAGGGTTAGGGTTAGGGTTAGGGTTAGGGTTAGGGTTAGGGTTAGGGTTAGGGTTAGGGTTAGGGTTAGGGTTAGGGTTAGGGTTAGGGTTAGGGTTAGGGTTAGGGTTAGGGTTAGGGTTAGGGTTAGGGTTAGGGTTAGGGTTGGGGTTGGGGTTAGGGTTAGGGTTAGGGTTAAGGTTAGGGTTAGGGTTAGGGTTAGGGTTAGGGTTAGGGTTAGGGTTAGGGTTAGGGTTAGGGTTAGGGTTAGCTAAAGGCTTAGCTAAAGTCAAATGCATAGGGTTAGGGTTAGGGTTAGGGTTAGGGTTAGGGTTAGGGTTAGGGGTTAGGGTTAGGGTTAGGGTTAGGGTTAGGGTTAGGGTTAGGGTTAGGGTTAGGGTTAGGGTTAGGGTTAGGGAGAGGGTTAGGGTTAGGGTTAGGGTTAGGGTTAGGGTTAGGGTTAGGGGTTCGGGTTAGGGTTAGGGTTAGGGTTAGGGTTAGGGTTAGGGTTAGGGTTAGGGTTGATAGGGTTAGGGTTAATAGGATTAGGGTTGGGGTTAGGGTTAGGGGTAGCGTTAGGGTTAGGGTATTTAGGGTTAGGGTTGATAGGGTTAGGGCTAGGGTTAGGGTTAGGGTTAGGGTTAGGGTTAGGGTTAGGGTTAGGGTTAGGGTTAGGGTTAGGGTTAGGGTTAGGGTTAGGGTTAGGGTTAGGGTTAGGGTTAGGGTTAGGGTTAGGGTTAGGGTTAGGGTTAGGGTTAGGGTTAGGGTTAGGGTTAGGGGTTAGGGTTGAGGTTAGGGTTAGGGTTAGGGTTAGGGTTAGGGTTAGGGTTAGGGTTAGGGTTAGGGTTAGGGTTAGGGTTAGGGTTAGGGTTAGGGTTAGGGTTAGGGTTAGGGTTAGGGTTAGGGTTAGGGTTAGGGTTAGGGTTAGGGTTAGGGTTAGGGTTAGGGTTAGGGTTAGGGTTAGGGTTAGGGTTAGGGTTAGGGTTAGGGTTAGGGTTAGGGTTAGGGTTAGGGTTATTGGGTTTGGGTTGGGTTAGGGTTAGGGTTAGGGTTAGGGTTAGGGTTAGGGTTGAGGTTAGGGTTAGGGTTAGGGTTAGGGTTAGGGTTAGGGTTAGGGTTAGGGTTAGGGTTAGGGTTAGGGTTAGGGTTAGGGTTAGGGTTAGGGTTAGGGTTAGGGTTAGGGTTAGGGTTAGGGTTAGGGTTAGGGTTAGGGTTTAGGGTAGGGTTAGGGGTTAGGGTATGGGTTAGGGTTGGGGTTAGGGTTGGGGTTAGGGTTAGGGTTAGGGTTAGGGTTAGGGTTAGGGTTAGGGTTAGGGTTAGGGTTAGGGTTAGGGTTAGGGTTAGGGTTAGGGTTAGGGTTAGGGTTAGGGTTAGGGTTAGGGTTAGGGTTAGGGTTAGGGTTAGGGTTAGGGTTAGGGTTAGGGTTAGGGTTAGAGGTTAGGGTTAGGGTTAGGGTTAGGGTTAGGGTTAAATAAAACAGGGATGGTACTGTTGGGGCGCGTTTAAGGGGGTAGGGACTTTTGGAACTGAGGTTAAAGGGCCTTGGGTCTTTTGGAACTGGGCTGTAGCGGGAGTTCTGTTTACTTGATTTTGCTGTAATTTTAATAGAATGTACCTCAGCTAACTGGAGGAGTTTGGTGAAAGTATGAAACGAATCGGACGCAGGGGGGCGGAGTTATGCCAATTCTTGTAAAAATTTAAATATGTCAATTTTCAGTTTTGGAACTGGAAGTTGCCATTGTCCGATCGGGCCCAGATTTTTTACTTCTCAATTGGTTTGACCTCAGCAACAACATACTAAAAGATCAGGTCAATCGGACTTACACTTTTGGAGTTATGCCAATTAAAAGATTTTTGTTTTCCCTATTCGTTTGTGCACGTGTACAAACGCTATGGGGAATTTCGTACTTTGACTTTTTCGGACCTTTTCCCATACCTTTGTACACATGCATTAACCCAATGGGATTTTTGTACTTTAACATTCTGACGGAAATGCTATACCTTTGTGCACATGCATTAACCCAATGGGAAATTCGGACTCCATACAGAACTTTGTTTTGCTTATAACTTGAGTTGTGAACGTCCGATTGAGCTAATATTTGTACAGAATGTAGAGCCCTGATACTGCAGGTGATGGAGGAGTTTCAACTCCATACCTCATTCCGTTGTAGAGTTACGGTATTATTTGTGTATTTCGTGTACAAACCATAGAGGGCGTCAAGGTCAATAATTTTGACTTTTATTTGACCCCACTTGACCTCGTGACCCACATTTGACCCCGTGACCCTGCTTGACCTTTGTTTGACCTCGTGACCTCTACTTGACCTCTATTTGACCCAACTTGACCTCGTGACCCGGCTGACCCCATGACCCCTGCTTGACCTTTGTTTGACCTCGTGACCTCTGCTTGACCTCTATTTGACCCACCAGCCTCATGACCCGGCCATTTGACCCCGTGACCCCTGCTTGACCTTTGTTTGACCTTTGACCTCTATTTGATCCCATGACCCCGTGACCCCTACTTGACTTTTGTTTGACCTCTTGACCTCTACTTGACCTCTACTTGACCCTTCTGACCTCGTTAGGAGTTAGGGTTAGGAGTTAGGAGTTAGGAGTTAGGAGTTAGGGTTAGGGATTAGGGTTAGGGTTAAATAAAACAGGGATGGTAGGGTTAGGGTTAGGGTTAGGGTTAGGGTTAGGGTTAGGGTTAGGGTTAGGGTTAGGGTTTGTGTTAGTGTTAGGGTTAGGGTTAGGGTTAGGGTTAGGGTTAGGGTTAGGGTTAGGGTTAGGGTTAGGGTTAGGGTTAGGGTTAAATAAAACAGGGATGGTACTGTTGGAACGTTAAAGGGGTAGGGACTTTTGGAACTGAGGTTAAAGGGCCTTGGGTCTTTTGGAACTGGGCTGTAGCGGGAGTTCTGTTTACTTGATTTTGCTGTAATTTTAATAGAATGTACCTCAGCTAACTGGAGGAGTTTGGTGAAAGTATGAAACGAATCGGACGCAGGGGCGGAGTTATGCCAATTCTTGTAAAAATTTAAATATGTCAATTTTCAGTTTTGGAACTGGAAGTTGCCATTGTCGATCGGGCCCAGATTTTTACTTCTCAATTGGTTTGACCTCAGCAACAACATACTAAAGATCAGGTCAATCGGACTTACACTTTTGGAGTTATGCCAATTAAAAGATTTTGTTTTCCCTATTCGTTTGTGCACGTGTACAAACGCTATAGAGGATTTCGTACTTTGACTTTCGGACCTTTTCCCATACCTTTGTACATGCATTAACCCAATGGGATTTTTGTACTTTAACATTCTGACAAATGCTATACCTTTGTGCACATGCATTAACCCAATGGGAAATTCGGACTCCATACAGAACTTTGTTTTGCTTATAACTTGAGTTGTGAACGTCCGATTGAGCTAATATTTGTACAGAATGTAGAGCCCTGATACTGCAGGTGATGGAGGAGTTTCAACTCCATACCTCATTCCGTTGTAGAGTTACGGTATTATTTGTGTATTTCGTGTACAAACCATAGAGGGCGTCAAGGTCAATAATTTTGACTTTTATTTGACCCCATGACCTCATGACCCATTTGACCCCTTGAACCTGCTTGACCTTTGTTTGACCTCGTGACCTCTACTTGACCTCTATTTGACCCAACTTGACCTCGTGACCCACATTTGACCCCGTGAACACTGCTTGAGCTTTGTTTGACCTCGTGACCTCTGCCAGCCTCTATTTGACCCCACTTGACCTCGTGACCCACATTTGACCCCGTGACCCCTGCTTGACCTTTGTTTGACCTTTTGACCTCTATTTGATCCCACTTGACCCCGTGACCCCTACTTGACTTTTGTTTGACCTCTTGACCTCTACTTGACCTCTACTTGACCCTTCTGACCTCGTTAGGGTTAGGGTTAGGGTTAGGGTTAGGGTTAGGGTTAGGGTTAGGGTTAGGGTTAAATAAAACAGGGATGGTAGGGTTAGGGTTAGGGTTAGGGTTAGGGTTAGGGTTAGGGTTAGGGTTAGGGTTAGGGTTAGGGTTAGGGTTAGGGTTAGGGTTAGGGTTAGGGTTAGGGTTAGGGTTAGGGTTAGGGTTAGGGTTAGGGTTAGGGTTAGGGTTAAATAAAACAGGGATGGTACTGTTGGAACGCGTTAAAGGGGGTAGGGACTTTTGGAACTGAGGTTAAAGGGCCTTGGGTCTTTTGGAACTGGGCTGTAGCGGGAGTTCTGTTTACTTGATTTTGCTGTAATTTTAATAGAATGTACCTCAGCTAACTGGAGGTTTGGTGAAAGTATGAAACAGAATCGGACGCAGGGGGCAGTTATGCCAATTCTTGTAAAAATTTAAATATGTCAATTTTCAGTTTTGGAACTGGAAGTTGCCATTGTCCGATCGGGCCCAGATTTTTACTTCTCAATTGGTTTGACCTCAGCAACAACATACTAAAAGATCAGGTCAATCGGACTTACACTTTTGGAGTTATGCCAATTAAAAAAGATTTTTGTTTTCCCTATTCGTTTGTGCACGTGTACAAACGCTATAGAAGATTTCGTACTTTGACTTTTTCGGACCTTTTCCCATACCTTTGTACACATGCATTAACCCAATGGAGGAAATTCGGACTCCATACAGAACTTTGTTTTGCTTATAACTTGAGTTGTGAACGTCCGATTGAGCTAATATTTGTACAGAATGTAGAGCCCTGATACTGCAGGTGATGGAGGTTTCAACTCCATACCTCATTCCGTTGTAGAGTTACGGTATTATTTGTGTATTTCGTGTACAAACCATAGAGGGCGTCAAGGTCAATAATTTTGACTTTTATTTGACCCCACTTGACCTCATGACCCGGCATTTGACCCCGTGACCCTGCTTGACCTTTGTTTGACCTCGTGACCTCTACTTGAGCCTCTATTTGGCCCAACCGAGCCTCGTGACCCATTTGAGCCCCGTGACCCCTGCTTGACTGTTTGCGCCTCGTGACCTCTACTTGACCTCCTATTTGACCCCGCCGACCTCATGACCCACATTTGACCCCGTGACCCCTGCTTGACCTTTGTTTGACCTTTTGAGGCCTTGCACCTCTATTTGATCCCATGACCCCGTGACCCCTACTTGACTTTTGTTTGACCTCTTGACCTCTACTTGACCTCTACTTGACCCTTCTGACCTCTGTTAGGAGTTAGGCAAAGGAGATTGGAGTTAGGGTTAGGGTTAGGTTAGGGTTAGGGTTAGGTTAGGGTTAGGGTTAGGGTTAGGGTTAAAGGTTAGGGTTAGGGTTAGGGTTAGGGTTAGGAGTTAGGAGTTAGGGTTAGGGTTAGGGTTAGGAGTTAGGGTTAGGTTGGAGTTAAGTTCAGGCAGGGTTAAGTTAAGTAAAGGTTAAAGGATTAGGGACTTTGGAGGTGAGGTTAAAGGGCCCACAAGGTTGGGTGCGATTTGGAACTGGGCAGGTGTAGCAGGAGTTCTGTTTAGTTTGTAAGATTTGCTGTAATTTTAATAAGAATGTACCTCAGCTAACTGGAGGAGTTTGGTGAAAGTATATGAAACGAATCGGACATGCAGGGGGCGGAGTTATGCCAATTCTTGTAAAAATTTAAATATGTCAATTTCAGTTTTGGAACTGGAGGTTCTGCCATTGTCCGGATCGGAGCCCAGATTTTTACTTCTCAATTGGTTTGACCTCAGCAACAACATACTAAAAGATCAGGTCAATCGGACTTACACTTTTGGAGTTATGCCAATTAAAGATTTTTGTTTTCCCTATTCGTTTGTGCACGTGTACAAACCCTATGGGGATTTCATTACTTTGACTTTTCGGACCTTTTCCCATACCTTTGTACACATACATTAACCCAATGGGATTTTTGTACTTTAACATTCTGACGGAAATGCTATACCTTTGTGCATGCATTAACTTCCAATGGGGAAATTCGGACTCATACAGAACTTTTGTTTTGCTTTTATAGCGAGAGTTGTGAACGTCCGATTGAGCTAATATTTGTACAGAATGTAGAGCCCTGATACTGCAGGTGATGGAGGAGTTTCAACTCCATACCTCATTCCGTTGTAGAGTTACGGTATTATTTGTGTATTTCGTGCTTACAAACCATGAGGGCGTCAAGGTCAATAATTTTGACTTTTATTTGACCCCACTTGACCTCGTGACCCACATTTGACCCCGTGACCCTGCTTGACCTTTGTTTGACCTCGTGACCTCTACTTGACCACTATTTGGCCCGGCCCAGCAGCCTCGTGACCCACATTTGACCCCCATGACTTCCCTGCTTGACCTATTGTTTGACCTCGTGACTCTACTCGCAAGCCTCTATCTTTGGCCCCCTCTCCGCCTCGTGGCAGCCAGCATTTGACCCCCGTGACCCTAGCAAGTTTGACCTTTGTTTGACCTTTTGACCACTCTATTTGATCCCACTTGACCCCGTGACCCCTACTACTTGACTTTTGTTTGACCTCTTGCCTTTGCCATGACCTCTACTTGACCCTTCTGACCTCATTAGGGTTAAGGTTGGGGTCAAAGGATTAGGAGTTAGGAGTTAGGAGTTAGGGTTAGGGTTAGGGTTAAATAAAACAGGGATGGTAGGGTTAGGGTTAGGGTTAGGTTAGGGTTAGGGTTAGGGTTAGGGTTAGGAGTTGAGGTTAGGGTTAGGAGTTAGGAGTTAGGAGTTAGGAGTTAGGAGTTAGAAGTTAGGGTTAGGAGTTAGGAGTTAGGGTTGGGGTTAGGGTTAGGGGGGTTAAAATAAAACAGGGATGGTACTGTTGGAACACGCATTTAAAGGGAGTAGGGACTTTGGAACTGAGGTTAAAGGGCCTTGGGGTCTTTTGGAACTGGGCTGTGGCAGGAGTTCTGTTTACTTGATTTTGCTGTAATTTTAATGAGAATGTACTCAGCTAACTGGAGGAGTTTGGTGAAAGTATGAGAACAGAATCGGACGGGGCGGAGTTATGGCTGCCAATTCTTTGTAAAAATTTAAATATGTCAATTTTCAGTTTTGGAACTGGAAGTTGCCATTGTCGATCGGACCCAGATTTTTACTTCTCAATTGGTTTGACCTCAGCAACAACATACTAAAGGTCCAGGTCAATCGGACTTTACACTTTTGAGTTATGCCAATTAAAAGATTTTTGTTTTCCCTATTCGTTTGTGCCGCGATGTACAAACGCTATGGGGATTTCTGACCTCAAGAAGTTAGGTTAGGTTAGGTTAGGTTAGGCTAAATAAAAACAGGATGGTAGGGTTAGTTAGGGTTAGGTTAGCATGGGTTAGGTTAGGTTAGGTTAGGGTTAGGTTAGGTTAGGTTGTGTTAAGAAGAAGAAGAAGGCTAAATAAAACAGGGATGGTAGGGTTAGGTTAGGTTAGGTTAGGTTAGGTTAGGTTAGGCTAGGTTGTGGTTAGGGCTAGGGCTAGGTTAGGTTAGGTTAGGTTAGGTTAGGTTAGGTTAGGTTGTAAGAGGGTTAGGTTAGGTTAGGTTAGGTTAGGTTAGTTAAAGAAGAATAGTTAGGTTAGGTTAGGTTAAAGCAGTTTAGGTTAGGTTAGGCCAGGCTAGGCTAGGTTAGGCTAGGCTAGGCTAGCTAGGCTAGGCTAGGTTGTGGGCTAGGTTAGGTTAGGCTAGGTTAGGTTAGGTTGAAGGGCCTGGGTCTTTGGAACTGGGCTGTAAAGTGAGTCTCTGTTTCGCACTTGATTTTTACTGTACTTTAATAGGAATGTACCACTCAGCTAACTGGAGGAGTTTGGTGAAAGTATGAAACGAATCGGGACGCAGGGGGCGGAGTTATGCCAATTCTTGTAAAAATTTAAATATGTCAATTTTCAGTTTTGGAACTGGAAGCTGCTACTGTCCGGATCGGGCCCAGATTTTTACTTCTCAATTGGTTTGACCTCAGCAACAACATACTAAAAGGTCAGGTCAATCGGACTTACACTTTTGGAGTTATGCCACTAAAAGATCAATTTGTTTTCCCTATTCGTTTGTGCACGTGTACAAACCCCATGGGGATTTCTGTACTTCTGACTTTGACCTTTTCTCTCATACCTTGTACACATGCATTAACTCAATGGGAAATTGACTCCATACAGAACTTTGTTTTGCTTATAACGTGATTTGTGAACGTCCGATTGAGCTAATACTACAGAATGTAGAGCCCTGATACTGCAGGTGGTGATGGAGGAGAATCAACTCCAAACCTCATTCCGTTCTCGACTTACGGTATTATTAGTGTAATTCGAGCTCAAACCATAGAGGGCGTAACGGTCAATAATTTTGCCGTCTATTTGAACCCACTTGGACCTCGTGACCTACATTTGACCCCGTGACCTCAAGCTTGACCTTGTTTGACCTCGTGACTTACACCCTATTTGACCCCCACTTGACCTCGTGACCCACATTTGACCCCGTGACCTCGTTTGATCTTGTTTGACCTCAGACTTACTGACCTCATTTTGACCCCACTTGACCCGGTGACCACATTTGACCCCGTGACCCCTGCGTTTGACCTTTGTTTGACCTTTTGACTCTATTTGATCCCACTTGACCCCGTGTGACCCCTACTTGACTTTTTTGTTTGACCTTCTTGACCTCTACTTGACTCTCCCACTTTTGACCCTTCACCTCGTTAGGGGTTAGGTTAGGTTAGGTTAGGGGTTAGGTTAGGGGTTAAATAAAACAGGATGGTAGGGGTTAGGTTAGTTAGGCTAGGGTTAGTTAGGCTAAATAAAACAGGGATGGTACTGCCGGAAACGCGTTAAAGGGGGTAGGACTTTTTTGTAACTGGAGGTTAAAGGCCTTGGTCTTTGGAACTGGGCTGTAGTGGAGTTCTGTTTACTTGATTTTACTGTAATTTTAATAGAATGTACCTCAGCTAACTGGAGGAGTTTGTGAAAGTATGAAACGAATCGGACGCAGGGGGCGGAGTTATGCCACTCTTTGTAAAATTAAATGTCAATTTTCAGTTTTGAACTGAAGCTGCTACTGTCCGATCGACCCAGATTTTTTACTTCAATTGGTTTGACCTCAGCAACAACATACTAAAAGGTCAGGTCAATCGGACTTACACTTTTGGAGTTATGGCAATTAAAAGAATTTTGTTTTCCTTATTCGTTTGTGCACGTGTACAAACCCTATGGGGATTTCTGACCTCGTTAGGGTTAGGGTTAGGGTTAGGGTTAGGGTTAGGGTTAGGGTTAAATAAAACAGGGATGGTAGGGTTAGGGTTAGGGTTAGGGTTAGGGTTAGGGTTAGTTGTAAGAAAGAAAGAAGCCAGGTTAGGTTAGGGCTAGGGTTAGTTAGGGGTTAGGTTAAATAAAACAGGGATGCAGAGGTTAGGTTAGAAGAAGGCTAGGTTAGGTTAGGGCTAGCTAGGTTAGGTTAAAGGTTAGGTTGTGTTGTAAGAAATAGGTTGTGGGCCAGGTCAGCAAACAGGCTAGGTTAGGTTAGGTTAGGCTAGCCATGGGTTGTAAGGCTTAGGCTAGGCTAGGCTAGGTTAGGTTAGGTTAGGTTAGGGTTAGGTTTAGGTTAGGCTAGTTAGTTAGGTTAGGTTAGGGTTGGAAGAAGAATGTACTGGGCTAGTAAGAATAGGGGTTAGGGGTTAGGTTAGGGTTAGGCTGAAGGCCTTGGGTCTTTTGGAACTGGCCAAAGGGAGTTCTGTTTACTTGATTTTACTGTGTTCTAATAGAACTCAGCTAACTGGAGAGTTTATAAAAGTGATGAACGAATTTGGACGGTGGGGCGGAGCAAGCTACCCTTGTAAAAATTTAAATATGTCAATTTTCAGTTTTGGAACTGGAAGCTGCCATTGTCCGATCAGCCTAGATTTTTTACTCAATTGGTTTGACCTCAGCAACAACATACTAAAAGGTCAGGTCAATCGACTTACACTTTGGGAGTTATGCCACTCAAAAGAATTTTGTTTTCCTATTCGTTTGTGCACGTGTACAAACCCTATGGGGATTTCGTACTTTGACTTTTTTCGGACCTTTTCCATACCTTTGTACATGCATTAACCAATGGTACCTGACCACACAGAACTTTGCTGAAGTTATAACTTGAGTTGTGAAAACGTCCGATTGAGCCATTATTTGTGCAGAATGTAGGAGCTCTGATACTGCAGGGTGATGAGGAGTTTCAACTCCATACCTCATTCCTGAGTTACGGCATTATTTGGTGTATTTCGTGCTCAAACCATAGAGGGCGTCATGGTCAATAATTTGACTTCTATTTGGACCCACTTGACCTCGTGACTCACATTAACTCGTGACCGTTTCTGACCTTTGTTTGACCTCGTGACTCCTACTTGACCCCTATTTGACCCCACTCTGACCTCAGACCCACATTTGGACCTCGTGACCCTGCTTGGACCTTTGTTGACCCGTGACCTCTACTTGACCTTCATTTGACCCCACTTGACCTCGTGACCCACATTTGACCCCCGTGACCCCTGCTTGACCTTTGTTTGACCTTTTTGACCTCTATTTGATCCCACTTGACCCCGTGACCCTACTTGACTTTTGTTTGACCTCTGACCACTTGACCTCTACTCTGACCCTTCACCTCGTTAGGCTATAAGTTAGGTTAGGTTAGGTTGTGGTTAGGCTAAATAAAACAGGGATGGTAGGGTTAGGTTAGGTTAGGTTAGGTTAGGTTAGGTTAAAATAAAACAGGATGGTACTGTTGGAACGCTGTTAAAGGTAGGACTCTTTGAACTGAGGTGCCAAAGGGCCTTGGGTCTTTGGAACTGGGCCAGAAGGGGAGTTCTGTTTACTTGATTTACTGTAATTTTAATAGAATGTACCCTCAGCTTAACTGAGGAGTTTGGTGAAAAGTATGAACGAATCGGACGCAGGGGGGCGGAGTTATGCCAATTCTGTAAAATTTAAATGTCAATTCTCTCAGTTTTGGGAACTGAAGCTGCCATTGTCCGATCGGACCCAGATTTTTACTTCTCAATTGGTTTGGACTTTCAGCAACAACATACTAAAAGGTCAGGTCAATCGGACTTACACTTTGGAGTTATGGCAATTAAAAAGAATTTTGTTTTCCTTATTCGTTTGTGACAAAATAAACCCTATGGGGATTTCGTACTTTGACTTTTCGGACCTTTTCCCATACCTTTGTACACATGCATTAACCCAATGGGATTTTGTACTTTAACATTCTGACGGAAATGCTATACCTTTGTGCACATGCATTAACCCAATGGGAAATTCGGACTCCATACAGAACTTTGTTTTGCTTATAACTTGAGTTGTGAACGTCCGATTGAGCTAATATTTGTACAGAATGTAGAGCCCTGATACTGCAGGTGATGGAGGAGTTTCAACTCCATACCTCATTCCGTTGTAGAGTTACGGTATTATTTGTGTATTTCGTGTACAAACCATAGAGGGCGTCAAGGTCAATAATTTTGACTTCTATTTGACCCCACTTGACCTCGTGACCCACATTTGACCCCGTGACCCTGCTTGACCTTTGTTTGACCTCGTGACCTCTACTTGACCTCTATTTGACCCCACTTGACCTCGTGACCCACATTTGACCCCGTGACCCCTGCTTGACCTTTGTTTGACCTCGTGACCCCTGCTTGACCTTTGTTTGACCTCGTGACCTCTACTTGACCTCTACTTGACCCTTTTGACCTCGGTAGGGTTAGGGTTAGGGTTAGGGTTAGGGTTAGGGTTAGGGTTAGGGTTAGGGTTAGGGTTAGGGTTAGGGTTAGGGTTAGGGTTAGGGTTAGGGTTAGGGTTAGGGTTAGGGTTAGGGTTAGGGTTAGGGTTAGGGTTAGGGTTAGGGTTAGGGTTAGGGTTAGGGTTAGGGTTAGGGTTAGGGTTAGGGTTAGGGTTAGGGTTAGGGTTAGGGTTAGGGTTAAATAAAACAGGGATGGTACTGTTGGAACGCGTTAAAGGGGGTAGGGACTTTTGGAACTGAGGTTAAAGGGCCTTGGGTCTTTTGGAACTGGGCTGTAGCGGGAGTTCTGTTTACTTGATTTTGCTGTAATTTTAATAGAATGTACCTCAGCTAACTGGAGGAGTTTGGTGAAAGTATGAAACGAATCGGACGCAGGGGGCAGGTTATGCCAATTCTTGTAAAAATTTAAATATGTCAATTTTCAGTTTTGGAACTGGAAGTTGCCATTGTCCGATCAGGCCCAGATTTTTACTTCTCAATTGGTTTGACCTCAGCAACAACATACTAAAGGTCAGGTCAATCGGACTTACACTTTTGGAGTTATGCCAATTAAAAGAATTTTGTTTTCCCTATTCGTTTGTGCACGTGTACAAACCCTATGGGGATTTCGTACTTTGACTTTTTCGGACCTTTTCCTATACCTTTGTACATGCATTAACCCAATGGGATTTTGTACTTTAACATTCTGACATCGGACTCCATACAGAACTTTGTTTTGCTTATAACTTGAGTTGTGAACGTCCGATTGAGCTAATATTTGTACAGAATGTAGAGCCCTGATACTGCAGGTGATGGAGGAGTTTCAACTCCATACCTCATTCCGTTGTAGAGTTACGGTATTATTTGTGTATTTCGTGCTCATTACATATTTGGGTTCAAGGTAAATAATTTTGACTTCTATTTGACCCCACTTGACCTCGTGACCCACATTTGACCCCGTGACCCTGCTTGACCTTTGTTTGACCTCGTGACCTCTACTTGACCCCTATTTGACCCCACTTGACCTCGTGACCCACATTTGACCCCGTGACCCCTGCTTGACCTTTGTTTGACCTCGTGACCTCTACTTGACCTCTATTTGACCCCACTTGACCACGTGACCCACATTTGACCCCGTGACCCCTGCTTGACCTTTGTTTGACCTCTTGACCTCTACTTGACCTCTACTTGACCCTTTTGACCTCGTTAGGGTTAGGGTTAGGGTTAGGGTTAGGGTTAGGGTTAGGGTTAGGTAAATCGGTAATGGTAGGGTTAGGGTTAGGGTTAGGGTTAGGGTTAGGGTTAGGGTTAGGGTTAGGGTGAGGGTTAGGGTTAGGGTTAGGGTTAGGGTTAGGGTTAGGGTTAGATAAAACAGGGATGGTACTCTTGGAACGCGTTAAAGCGGGTAGGGACTTATGGAACTCACGTAAAAGGGCCTTGCCTCTATTGGAACTGTGCTGTAGCGGGAGTTCTCTTTACTTGATATTCCTGTAATTTATATAGAAAGAAACTCAGCTAACTGGAGGAGTTTGGTGAAGTATGAAACAGAATCGGACGCAGGGGGCGGAGTTATGCCAATTCTTGTAAAAATTTAAATATGTCAATTTTCAGTTTTGGAACTGGAAGTTGCCATTGTCCGATCGGGCCCAGATTTTTACTTCTCAATTGGTTTGACCTCAGCAACAACATACTAAAGGTCAGGTCAATCGGACTTACACTTTTGGAGTTATGCCAATTAAAGAATTTTGTTTTCCCTATTCGTTTGTGCACGTGTACAAACGCTATGGGGATTTCGTACTTTGACTTTTTCGGACCTTTTCCCATACCTTTGTACACATGCATTAACCCAATGGGATTTTGTACTTTAACATTCTGACGTAAATGCTATACCTTTGTGCACATGCATTAACCCAATGGGAAATTCGGACTCCATACAGAACTTTGTTTTGCTTATAACTTGAGTTGTGAACGTCCGATTGAGCTAATATTTGTACAGAATGTAGAGCCCTGATACTGCAGGTGATGGATGAGTTTCAACTCCATACCTCATTCCGTTGTAGAGTTACGGTATTATTTGTGTATTTCGTGCTCAAACCATAGAGGGCGTCAAGGTCAATAATTTTGACTTCTATTTGGCCACACTTGACCTCGTGACCCACATTTGACCCCGTGACCCTGCTTGACCTTTGTTTGACCTCGTGACCTCTACTTGACCTCTAATTGACCCCAATTGACCACGTGACCCACATTTTACCCCGTGAACCCTGCTTGACCTTTGTTTGACCTCGTGACCTCTATTTGACCTCTATTTGGCCTCGTGACCCACATTTTTCCCCGTGAACCCTGCTTGACCTTTTTTTGACCTCGTGACGTATTCTTGACGTCTACTTGACCCTTTTGACCTGTTTTGTTTAGGGTTAGGTTTAGCTTTAGGGTTAGGGTTAGGGTTAGGGTTAGGGTTAGGGTTAGGGTTAGGGTTAGGGTTAGGGTTAGGGTTAGGGTTAGGGTTAGGGTTAGGGTTAGGGTTAGGGTTAGGGTTAGGGTTAGGGTTAGGGTTAGGGTTAGGGTTAGGGTTAGGGTTAGGGTTAGGGTTAGGGTTAGGGTTAGGGTTAGGGTTAGGGTTAGGGTTAGGGTTAGGGTTAGGGTTAAAGGGCCTTGGGTCTTTTGGAACTGGGCTGTAGCGGGAGTTCTGTTTACTTGATTTTGCTGTAATTTTAATAGAATGTACCTCAGCTAACTGGAGGAGTTTGGTGAAAGTATGAAACGAATCGGACGCAGGGGGGCGGAGTTATGCCAATTCTTGTAAAAATTTAAATATGTCAATTTTCAGTTTTGGAACTGGAAGTTGCCATTGTCCGATCGGGCCCAGATTTTTTACTTCTCAATTGGTTTGACCTCAGCAACAACATACTAAAAGGTCAGGTCAATCGGACTTACACTTTTGGAGTTATGCCAATTAAAAGAATTTTGTTTTCCCTATTCGTTTGTGCACGTGTACAAACCCTACGGGGATTTCGTACTTTGACTTTTTCGGACCTTTTCCTATACCTTTGTACACATGCATTAACCCAATGGGAAATTCGGACTCCATACAGAACTTTGTTTTGCTTATAACTTGAGTTGTGAACGTCCGATTGAGCTAATATTTGTACAGAATGTAGAGCCCTGATACTGCAGGTGATGGAGGAGTTTCAACTCCATACCTCATTCCGTTGTAGAGTTACGGTATTATTTGTGTATTTCGTGCTCAAACCATAGAGGGCGTCAAGGTCAATAATTTTGACTTCTATTTGACCCCACTTGACCTCGTGACCCACATTTGACCCCGTGACCCGGCTTGACCTTTGTTTGACCTCGTGACCTCTACTTGACCCCAATTTGACCCCACTTGACCTCGTGACCCACAGTTGACCCCGTGACCCCGGCGTGACCGTTGGGTGACCTCGTGACTTCTATTTGACCCCACTTGACCTCGTGACCCACTTGACCCCGTGACCCCTACTTGACTTTTGTTTGACCTCTTGACCTCTACTTGACCTCTACTTGACCCTTCTGACCTCGTTAGGGTTAGGGTTAGGGTTAGGGTTAGGGTTAGGGTTAGGGTTAGGGTTAAATAAAACAGGGATGGTAGGGTTAGGGTTAGGGTTAGGGTTAGGGTTAGGGTTAGGGTTAAATAAAACAGGGATGGTACTGTTGGAACGCGTTAAAGGGGGTAGGGACTTTTGGAACTGAGGTTAAAGGGCCTTGGGTCTTTTGGAACTGGGCTGTAGCGGGAGTTCTGTTTACTTGATTTTGCTGTAATTTTAATAGAATGTACCTCAGCTAACTGGAGGAGTTTGGTGAAAGTATGAAACGAATCGGACGCAGGGGGGCGGAGTTATGCCAATTCTTGTAAAAATTTAAATATGTCAATTTTCAGTTTTGGAACTGGAAGTTGCCATTGTCCGATCGGGCCCAGATTTTTTACTTCTCAATTGGTTTGACCTCAGCAACAACATACTAAAAGGTCAGGTCAATCGGACTTACACTTTTGGAGTTATGCCAATTAAAAGAATTTTGTTTTCCCTATTCGTTTGTGCACGTGTACAAACCCTATGGGGATTTCGTACTTTGACTTTTTCGGACCTTTTCCCATACCTTTGTACACATGCATTAACCCAATGGGATTTTTGTACTTTAACATTCTGACGTAAATGCTATACCTTTGTGCACATGCATTAACCCAATGGGAAATTCGGACTCCATGCAGAACTTTGTTTTGCTTATACGTCCGATTGAGCTAATATTTGTACAGAATGTAGAGCCATGATACTGCAGGTGATGGGTGAGTTTCAACTCCATACCTTATTCCGTTGTAGAGTTACGGTATTATTTGTGTATTTCGTGTACAAACCATAGAGGGCGTCAAGTTCAATAATTTTGACTTCTATTTGACCCCACTTGACCTCGTGACCCACATTTGACCCGTGACCCCTGCTTGACCTTTGTCTGACCTCGTGACCTCTACTTGACCTCTATTTGACCCCACTTGACCTCGTGACCCACATTTGACCCCGTGACCCCTGCTTGACCTTTGTTTGACCTCGTGACCTCTACTTGACCTCTATTTGACCCCACTTGACCTCGTGACCCACATTTGACCCCGTGACCCCTGCTTGACCTTTATTTGACCTCGTGACCTCTATTTGACCTCTACTTGACCCTTTTGACCTCGTTAGGGTTAGGGTTAGGGTTAGGGTTAGGGTTAGGGTTAGGGTTAGGGTTAGGGTTAGGGTTAGGGTTAGGGTTAGGGTTAGGGTTAGGGTTAGGGTTAGGGTTAGGGTTAGGGTTAGGGTTAGGGTTAGGGT
>JAJGQC010000204.1:22500-30000 GCA_021014325.1 Plazaster borealis
CATGGCCCACATTTGACCCCGTGACCCCTGTGACCTTTGTTTGACCTAAGTGACCTCTACTTAGGCCCTATTTGACCCTTGACCTCGTGACCACATTGACCGTGACCCCTGCTTGACCTTTGTTTGACCTCGTGACCTCTACTTGGCCCACACTTGACCTCGTGACCCACATTTGACCCCATGACCCCTGTGCACTTTTGTTTGACCTTTTGACCTCTGTTGTCCCACTTGTACCCGTGACCCCTACTTGACGTTTGTTTGACCTCTTGTCCTCTGCCAGGCCTCCTGCCCGGCCCTTCTGACCTCGTTGGGAGTTGGGGTTGGGGTTGAGGTTAAGTTAGGGTTGGGGTTGGGGTTAGGAGTTAGGGTTAGGAGTTAGGAGTTGAGGTTAGGGTGGGGGTTAGGGTTAGGGTTAGAGTTAAATAAAACAGGGATGGTAGGGTTAGAGGGTTGGGGTTAAGGTTAGGGTTGGGGTTGGGGGTTAGGGTTAGAGGTTAGGGTTAGGGTTAGGGTTAGAGGTTAGGGGTTAGGGTTAGGGTTAGGGTTAGGGTTAGGGTTAGATAAAACAGGAATGGTACTGTTGGAAATCGTTAAAGGGGGAAGGAACTTTTTGAACTGAGGTTAAAGGGCCTTGTAGGTCTTTTGGAACTGGGCTGTAGCGGGAGTTGTGTTTACTTGATTTTTGCTGTAATTTTAATAGAATGTACCTCAGCTAACTGGAGGAATTTGGTAAAAAGTATGAGCAGATCGGACGCAGGGGGCGGAGTTATGCCAGTCTTGTAAAAATTTAAATATGTCAATTTTCAGTTTTGGAACTGGAAGTTGCCAGTGTCGATCGGGCCCAGATTTTTTACTTCTCAATTGGTTTGACCTCAGCCACAACATTCTAAAAGGTCAGGTCAATCGGACTTACACTTTTGGAGTTATGCCAATTAAAAGATTTTGTTTTCCTATTCGTTTGTGCACGTGTACAAACGCTATGAAATTTCGTACTTTGACTTTTCGGACCTTTTCCCATACCTTTGTACACATGCATTAACCCAATGGGATTTTTGTACTTTAACAGTCTGACGGAAATGCTATACCTTTGTGCACATGCATTAAGCAATGGGAAATTCGGACTCCATACAGAACTTTGTTTTGCTTATAACTTGAGTTGTGAACGTCCGATTGAGCTAATATTTGTACAGAATGTAGAGCCCTGATACTGCAGGTGATGGATGAGTTTCAACTCCATACCTCATTCCGTTGTACAGTTACGGTATTATTTGTGTATTTCGTGCTCAAACCATAGAGGGCGTCAAGGTCAATAATTTTGACTTCTATTTGGCCACACTTGACCTCGTGACCCACATTTGACCCCGTGACCCTGCTTGACCTTTGTTTGACCTCGTGACCTCTACTTGACCTCTATTTGACCCACTTGACCTCGTGACCCACATTTGACCCCGTGACCCCTGCTTGACCTTTGTTTGACCTCGTGACCTCTACTTGACCTCTATTTGACCCCCCTTGACCTCGTGACCCACATTTGACCCCGTGACCCCTGCTTGACCTTTGTTTGACCTCGTGACCTCTACTTGACCTCTACTTGACCCTTTTGACCTCGTTAGGGTTAGGGTTAGGGGTTAGGGTTAGGAGGTTGGGTTAGGGTTGGTTAGAGGTTGAGGTTGGGTTAGGGTTAGGGTTAGGGTTGAGGTTAAATAAAACAGGGATGGTAGGGGTTAGGGGTTAAGGTTGGGTTGGGGTTGGGGTTGAGGTGGGAGTTGGGGTTAGGGTTTGGGTTGGGGTTGGGGTTGGGGTTGGGGTTCGGGTTTGGGTTGGGGTTAGGGTTAGGGTTAGGGTTAGGGTTAGGGTTAGGGTTAGGGTTAGGGTTAGGGTTAAGATTTAGGGTTAGTTCAAGGTTAGAGGTTGGGTTAGGAGTTAGGGTTAAATAAAACAGGGATGGTACTGTTTGGAACGTTAAAGAGTAGGACTTTGGAACTGGTTAAAGGTAGGTCTTTTGGAACTAGGCTGTAGGGAGTTCTGCACTTGATTTTGCTGTATTTGTAAGTGTACCTCAGCCTGCTGGGAGGTTTGGTGAAAGTATGAAACGAATCGGACGCAGAGGCAGGTATGCAATTCTTGTAAAAAATTTATGTCAATTTTCAGTTTGGATTGGAAATTTTGTGTCCGATCATTGGTACACTTCTCAATTGGTGCCTCCTTAGCAACATACTAAAAAGTCAAGTCAATCAGACTTACACTTTTGAGTTATGCAATTAAAAAATTTTATTTCCCTATTCTGTTTGTACGTACTTGCAACCCTACAGGATTCGTACTTTAGCTTTTCAGACCTTTTCCTATACCTTTGTACATACATTAGCAATGAATTTTTGTACTTAGAAAGCATTCAGCATAAATACAACCTTTGTACACATACATGAAGTGAGACTCCATACCCAGAACTTATTTTGCCTGCTTGGGAGGTGAACATCCAGTGGCTTATAGCCCATACAGAAATGAAACACAATAGTAATGAGAGTTTGCTCCATACCTCATTCCATTAAGTTACAGCTGTGACCCCTTGCCACAGTACTCAACACCAGAGAGAGGCATCAAAGTCATGCGTGCCAGCTTCTGCCCAGCCCCGCAGCCTCTCATGGCCCACGGCTGGCCCCGTGACCCTGCGGCCTTTGTTTGGCCTCATGGCCTCTGCAGCCCTGGCCCGGCCACCCAGCCTCATGGCCCGGCGCAGCCCATGGCCTGGCAGCCTGTTTGGCCTACGCAGCCTCTGCCTTCTCTTGGCCCAGCAGCCTCATGGCGGCAGCCTTGGCCCCTGCTTAGCCTTTGGCAGCCTCATGGCCTCTATTTGGCTCTACTTGGCCCTTTTGACACTCATTGGTGAGTTGAGTCAGAATGAGGTGGGATTAAGGAGTTAAGGTCCATCAGCTCAGAGATAGTAGGGTGAGATTGGGGTGAGTTAAGGTTAGGGGTGGAGGTGAGTTAAGATTAGGAATTGAGGTCAAGGTTAAAGGTGAGTTGAGTTAGGAATTGGAGTGGAGGTTAGGAAGGTTAGGGTAGGAGTTAGGAGTGCAGTTAGGAGTGGGGTGAGTTGGGATTGAGTTAGGAAGGTGGGGTGGGGTGCAGGTTAAGGTTAAGGTTAAGGTTAAATAAAGCAAGGATAGTACTGTTGAGCATTAAAGTGGAGACTTTGGAGCAAGTTCAAAGGCCTTAGGTCTTTTAGAACTAGGCTGCAGGAAGTTCTATTTGCCAATTTGCTATGAATTTTTAATGATGTACCTCAGCTATGCTGAGAGGAGTTTGGTGCAATGGAAACGAATCCGGACACTTGAGGCAGATTATGCCAATTCTTGTAAAAATTTAAATATGTCAATTTTCAATTTGGGCAATTTACCGTATCGATCTGTTAATTTTTTACTTCTCAATTGAACACTCAGTAACAACATACTAAAGTCAAGTCAATCAGACTTACACCCCCAGGTGTACCAATTAAAATTTTATTTTCCCTATTCATTTGTGCACGTGTACAAAACCTGAGAGATTTCGTACTTTGGCTTTGGACCTTTTCTATACCTTTGTACATGCATTGCTTGTGAATTTTGTACTTAGCATTCTGACGAAATACTATACCTTTGTGCACATACGTAGCAATAGAAGTCAGACTCCATACAGAACTTTGTATTTGCCTGCTTGGGGTGAGCATCGGTGAAGCTATGTTGTACAGAATGTAGAGCCCTGATACTGCAGGTATTGAAATTTCCAACTCCATACCTCATTCCGTTGTAGAGATTACAGTATTATTGGCCTGTATTTCATTAGTACTAAACCATAGAGGCGTCCAAGAGTCAATAATTTTTTGAGCTTCTATTTGCCCGCACTTGACCTCGTGACCCACATTTGGCCCCGTGACCCTGCTTGCAGCCTTTGTTTGACCTCGTGACCTCTGCCCCAGCCTCTATTTGGCCCACTTCAGCCTCATGACCCACATTTGGCGGCCCGTAGCCCTGCTTGACCTTTACAGTTTAGCCTCATGGCCTCTGCCCGGCCTCTGGCCCAGCCCCGCCCAGCCTCATGGCCAGTGGCCCGCTGGCCCCTGACTTGCAGCCTTTGTGCCTGACCTCGTAACCTGGCCAGTCCTGGCCGGCCCGCAACTCTACTTGACCCTTGTTTGAGCCTCGATAAAATTTAAAATCTGCCAAAATCTAAAATTAGCCCCTTCCCCAAAATTAGAATTAAAATTAAATAAAACAGGGATAGTTAAGGTGAATTAAAAGTTAAAATTGGGGTTAAAGGTTAAGGTGCAAGAATTTAGGAGATTTAAAATTAAAGATTTAAAAGATTAAGATTAAGAATTAGAAAGTGATAAAATTGAAGTCAAAATTGAATTAAAATTAAAGTTAAGATTAAAATTCAAGGTACAGAGTGCAAAGATTGCAAAGATTAAGAGTTGGCCAAGGTTAGAATTCAGGGTTCGGGTGGAATTGGGGTTGGGGTTGGAGGTTGGGGTTGGGGTTAGGGTTGGGGTTGGGGTTGGGGTTGGGGTTAGGGTTAGGGGTTGGGGTTGGGGTTGGGGTTGAGGTTAGGGGTTAGGGTTAGGGTTGGGGTTGAAGGTGGGGTTAGGGTTAGCGTTGAGGTCCAGGGTTGGGTTAGGGTTGGGGTTGGGGTTGGGGTTGGGGTTAGGGTTAGGTTGGGAGTTAGGTTGAGGTTGGCGATTGGGTGGGGACCAGGTTAGGGTTAGGGTTAGTTGGTTAGGTTGGGGTTGGGGTTGAGGTTAGGAGTTGGGTTGGGTTAGGGTTCAAGGTTAGGGTTAGGGTTAGGGTTAGGGTTGGAGGTTAGGGGTTAGGGTTAGGGTTGGGGTTAGAGGTTAGGGTTGCAGGGTTAGGAGGTTAGGGTTGGGGTTAGGGGTTAGGGTTAGGGTTAGGTTAGGGTTGAGAGATGAGTTGGGTGAACCAAGTTCTGAGACAGGAGTTGGTGGGTTAGGGTTGAGGTGGGGTTGAGGTTGAGTTAGGAGTTAGCTGGATTGGGGTTAGGGTTAGGGTTGGGATTTTGAGGGTTAGGGTTAGGGTTAGGGTTAGGGTTAGAGGTTAGGGTTAGGGTTAGAGGTTAGGGTTAGGAGTTAGGGTTGGGGTTAGGGTTAGGGTTGAGGAGTTAGAAGTTAGGAGGTTAGGGTTAGGGTTGAGGTTAGAGGTTGGGGTTAGGGTTAGGGTTAGGGTGCAGGTTGGGGTTGGGGTTGGGGTTAGGGTTGGGGTTAGGGTTGGGGTTAGGGTTAGGGTTGAGGTTGGGGGGTTGGGGTTAGGGTTGGGGTTGAGGTTAGGGTTGGGGTTGGGGTTTGAGGTTAGGGTTAGGGTTAGGAGTTGGGGTTGGGGTTGGGGTTAGGGTTGGGGTTGGGGTTGGGAGTTAGGGTTGGGGTTAGGGTTAGGGTTGGGGTTAGGGTTAGGGTTAGGGTTAGGGTTAGGGTTAGGAGTTAGGGTTAGGGTTGCAGGGTTAGGGTTAGGGTTAGGGTTAGGGTTGAGGAGTTGGAGTTGGGGTTAGGGTTAGGAGTTAGGAGTTGGGGTTGGGGTTGGGGTTAGGAGTTAAGTTTGGGGTTGGGAGTTGGGGTTGAGGTTGTTGGGGTTGGGGTTGGGGTTGGGGTTGGGGTTGGGGTTGAGGTTGGGGTTGGGGTTGAGGTTAGGGTTGGGGTTGGGGTTGAGGTTGGGGTTAGGAGTTGGGGTTGGGTTAGGGTTGGGGTTGAGGTTAGAATTTGGGGGTTGGGGTTGGGGTTGAGGTTAGGGTTAGGGTTGGGGTTAGGGTTAGGGTTGGGAGGTTAGGGTTAGGGTTGGAAGGGGTTCAGGTTAGGGTTAGGGTTAGGGTTAGGGTTGGGGTTAGGGTTACAGGTTAGGAGTTGGGGTTAGGGTTAGGAGGTTAGGGTTGGGGTTAGGGTTAGGGTTAGGGGTTAGGGTTAGGGTTAGGAGTTAGGGTTAGGAGTTAGGGTTAGGTTGGAGTTAGAGTTAGGGGTTGGGGTTAGGGTTAGGGTTAGGGTTGGGGTTGGGTTAAAATTGGGGTTAAAGGGGTTGGGGTTGAGGTTAGGGTTAGGGTTGGGGTTGAGGGTTAGGGTTAGGGTTAGGGTTAAGGGTTAGGGTTAATATTAGGGTTAGGGTTAGGGTTAAAAAATTAGGGTTAAAAATTAAAATTAAAATTGGGGTTAGGGTTAAATTAAAATTAAAAATTCAAAAATTACAAAAATTAAAAATTTAAAATTGAATTAAATTAAAAATTAAATTGGGGTTAGGGTTGAGGGTTAGGTTAGGGTTAGGGTTGAGGTTAGGGTTAAGAGGTTAGGGTTAGGGTTAGGGTTAGAGGTTAAGGGTTAAAGGGTTAAAATTGGGGTTGGGTTGGGGTTAGGGTTAAGGTTGGGGTTGGGGTTAGGGTTGGGGTTCAAAATTAGGGTTGGGGTTGGGGTTGGGGTTCAGGGTTGCAGGAGTTGGGGTTGGGGTTGGGGTTGGGTTGAGGTTAGGGTTAGGAGTTAGGGTTGGGGTTGGGGTTAGGAGTTAGGGTTAGGGTTAGGGTTAGGGTTAGGGTTGAGGTTAGGGTTGGGGTTAGGGTTGGGGTTAGGGTTGGGGTTGGGGTAGAGGTTAGGGTTAGGGTTAGGGTTGAGGTTAGGGTTAGGGAGTTGGGGTAGTGGAGTTAGGGTTAGGAGGTTGGGGTTAGGGTTAGGGTTAGGGTTGAGGTTGAGGTTAAGGTTAGGGTTAGGAGTTGGGTTAGGTGAGGTTGAGGTTGAGGTTAGGGTTGGGGTTAGGGCGATTGAGTGCAAGGTTAGGGTTAGGGTTAGGGGTTAGGGTTAGGAGTTAGGAGTTAGGGTTAGGGGTTAGGAGTTAGGGTTGGGGTTGGGGTTAGGGTTGGGGTTGGGGTTGGGGTTAGGGTTGAGGTTGAGGTTGGGGTTAGGAGGTTAGGGTTAGGGGTTAGGGTTAGGGTTAGGGTTAGGGTTAGGGTTAGGAGTTGAGGTTAGGAGTTAAGGTTGGGGTTAGAGGTTGGGGTTAGGGATGGAGTTGGGGTTAGGGTTGGGGTTGGGGTTGGGGTTAGGTTGGGGTTGGGGTTAGGGTTGGTTGGGGTTAGGGTTGGGGTTGGGGTTGGGGTTGGGGTTGGGGTTGGGGTTGGGGTTGGGGTTGTGGTTAGGGTTAGGGTTGGGGTTGGGGGTTGGGGTTGGGGTTAGGGTTAGGGTTAGGGTTAGGGTTAGGGTTAGGGTTAGCGTTAGGGTTAGGGTTAGGGTTAGGGTTAGGGGTAGGGTTGGGGTTGGGTTGGGGTTGGGGTTAGGGTTAGGGTTGGGGTTAGGAGTTAGGGTTAGGGTTAGGGTTAGGGTTAGGGGTTAGGGTTGGGTTGGGTTAGGGTTGAGGTTGGGGTTAGGGTTAGGAGTTGGGAGTTGGGGTTGGGGTTAGTGGTTAGGGTTGGGGTTGGGAGTTGAGGTTGGGGTTAGGAAGGTTAGGAGTTAGGGTTGAGGTTAGGTGGGGTTGGGGTTGGGGT
>JAJGQC010000204.1:32500-37500 GCA_021014325.1 Plazaster borealis
GGGTTAGGGTTGGGGTTAGGTGAGTTAGGGTTAGGGTCCAGGGATTTAGGGTTGGGTTAAGTTAGGAGTTAGGAGTTAGGGTTAGGAGGTTAGGGATTAGGGTTGGGGTTAGGGTTGGGGTTAGGAGTTAGGAGTTAGTTGGAGTGGAGTTAGGGTTTGGGGTTAAGGTTAGGAGTTAGGGTTAGGGTTAGGGGTTGGGAATGGAGTTAGGGTGGGTTAAGGTTGGAGGTTAGAGGTTAGCGGTTGCATGGGTTAGGGTTAGGTGAGATTGAGGAGTTGGAGATGGAGTTCAGGAGTTAGGAGTTGGGGTTAGGGTTAGGGTTAGGGTTAGGGTTGGGGTTAGGGTTAGGTTAGGGTTGGGGTTAGGGTTGAGGTTAGGGTTAGTTGGGAGTTGGGGTTAGGGGTTAGGGTTAGGGATTGGGGTTAGGGTTGGGGTTGAGGTTAGGGTTGGGTTAGGGTTAGGGTTAGGGTTAGGGTTAGGGTTAGGGTTGGGGTTGGGGTTAGGGTTGAGGGTTTAGTTGAGGTTAGGGTTCGGGTTAGGGTTGGGGGTTGGGGTTCGGTGTGGGGTTGGGTTTTGGGTTGGGGTTTGGGTTGGGGTTTGGGTTTGGGTTAGGGTTAGGGTTAGGGTTAGGGTTAGGGTTAGGGTTAGGGTTAGGGTTAGGGTTAGGGTTGCAGATTGAGAGTTAGGGTTAGGGTTAGAGGTTAGGTTAGGAGTTAGGGTTAGGAGTTAGGAGTTAGGGTTGTGGTCAGTTAGAGTGAGTTAAGGTGGGTGAGTTAGGGTTGGGGTTGAAGGTGCAGTTTAGGGGTTAGGGTTAGGGTTGGGGTTGGGTTAGGGTTAGGGTTAGGGTTGGGGTTAGGGTTAGGGCTAGGGTTGGGGTTGAGGTTAGTTAAGGTGAGGTTAGGGTTAGGGTTGGGGTTGAGGGTTAGGGTTAGGGTTAGGGTTAGGGGTTGGGGTTAGGGTTAGGGTTGGGGTTGGGGTTGGGGTTGGGGGTTAGGGTTAGGGTTAGGAGGTTAGGGTTAGGGTTAGGGTTGGGGTTAGGGTTAGAAGGTTGGGGTTAGGGTTGGGGTTGGGGTTGGGGTTAGGGTTGGGTTAGGAGTTAGGGTTAGGGTTAGGGTTGGGGTTTGGGTTAGGGGTTAGGGTTAGGATTAAGGTTGGGGTTAGGAGTTGGGGTTGGGGTTAAGGTTGAGGGTTGGAGGTTAAAGTTAGGAGTTGGGGTTAGGGTTAGGGTTGGGGTTGGGGTTAGGGTTGGAGTTAGGAGTTAAGGTTGGGGTTAGGAGTTAGGGTTAGGGTTGGGGTTAGAGGTTAGGAGTTAGGAGTTAGGGTTGAAAGGAGTTAGGGTTAGGGTTAGGGTTAGGAGTTAGGAGTTAGGGTTAGGGGTTAGGGTTAGGGTTAGGGGTTAGGAGTTAGGGTTAGGGTTAGGAGTTAGGGTTAGGAGTTAGGGAGGTTAGGAGTTGGGGTTAGGAATTTAGGAAGTTAGGAATTGGAGGTTAGGAGTTAGGGTTGGGGTTTAAAGGGTTAAAGGTTAAGGGATTTAGGGTTGGGGTTGAGGTTAGGGTTAGTGAGTTAGGGTTAGGGTTGAGGTTGGGTTGGGGTTGAGGTTGGGGTTGAGGTTAGGGTTAGGGTTAGGGGTTGAGGGTTGGGGGTTAGGGTTAGGGTTGAGTTGAGTTAGGGTTAGGGTTAGGAATTAGGGTTAGGAATTAGGTTAGGGTTGGGGTTAGGGTTGGGGTTAGGGTTAGGGTTGGGGTTAGAGGTTAGAGGTTGGGGTTGGGGTTAGGGTTGGTTAGGGTTAGGGTTAGGGTTAGGGTTGAGGTTACTGGGTTAGAAGTTCAGTTGGGTTAGGGTTAGGGTTAGGGTTAGGGTTAGGAGTTGGGGTTAGGGTTGGGTTGAGGGTTAGGGTTGGGGTTAGGGTTAGGGTTAGGAGTTGGGGTTAGGGAATTTGGGTTGTGAGTTGGGGTTGGGGTTGGGGTTGGGGAGTTGGGGTTGGGGTTAGGGTTGGGGTTTAGGGTTAGGGTTGAGTTGAGTTGGGGTTAGGGTTAGGGTTAGGTAAGTTAGGGGTTAGAGGGTTGGGGAGTTGGGGTTAGGGTTAGGAGTTCAGGAGTTAGGGTTGGTGGTTAGGGTTAGGGTTGGGGTTAGGGTTCAAGATGGGTTAGGGTTGGGGTTAGGGTTAGGGTTGAGGTTAGGAGTTGGAGTTAGGAGTTAGGTTAGATTAATTAAGTTAGTTGAGGTTAGGGTTAGGAGTTGGGGTTAGACGGAGTTTAGGAGTTGGGGTTAGGGTTAGGGTTAGGGACTAAGTGAGGTTAGGGTTGAGTTGTTATGGGTTAGGGTTGGGAGTTAGGAGTTAGGGTTAGGGTTGGGGTTGGGGGTTAAGGTTAGGGTTAAGGTTAGGGTTAGGGGTTAGGAGTTAAGGTTGGGGGTTGGGGTTAGGGTTGGGGTTAAGGTTGAGGAGTTAGGGTTAGGGTTGGGGTTGGAGTTAGGGTTGAGGGTTGGGGTTGAGGTTAGAATAGGTTAGGAGTTGGGGTTAGGGTTGAGGTTGTGGTTAAGGTTAGGGTTAGGAGTTAGGGTTGGTAGGAGTTGGGGTTAGGAGTTAGGGTTAGGGTTAGGGTTCAGGGTTGCAAGTTAGGGTTAGGGTTGGGGTTGATCTGGGTTAGGGTTAGGGGTTAAGGTTAGGGTTGAAGTTAGGGTTGGAGTTAGGAGTTAGGAGTTAGGATTTAGGAGTGAGTGCAGGGTTAGGAGTTAGGGGTTAGGGTTAGGGTTAGGGTTAGGGTTAAGGGTTAGGAATTTAGGGTTGGGGTTAGGGTTGGGGATGGGGTTAGGGTTAGGGTTAGGGTTAGGGTTAGGGGTTGGGGTTGGGGTGGGGTTAGGGTTAGGGTTAGGAGTTTAGGGTTAGGGTTAGGGTTAGGGTTAGGGTTAGGAGTTCCAGGGTTGGGGGTTAGGGGTTGGGGTTTGGGTTACAGGTTGGGGGTTAAGTGGTTGGGTTAGGGTTGGGGTTAGTTGGATTAGGAGTTAGGGTTGGGGTTAGGGTTGAGGTTGGGGTTAGGGGTTGGGGTTAGGGGTTAGGGTTAGGGTTATAGGGTTGGGGTTAGGGTTGGGGTTAGGGTTAGGGTTAGGGTTAGAGGTTGGGGTTAGGGTTAGAGGGTTAGGGTTAGGGTTAGGGTTAGGGTTAGGGGTTGGGGGTTAGGGTTAGGGTTGGGGTTAGGAGTTGGGGTTAGGGTTTATGTTGGGTTAGGGTTAGGGTTAGGGTTAGGGTTAGGGTTAGGGTTAGGGTTGGGGTTGAGGTTGAGGTTGGGGTTGGGGTTGGGGTTAGGGTTGGGGTTAGGGTTGGGGTTGAGGGTTAGGGTTGGGGTTGAGGTTAGGGTTGGGGTTGAGGTTAGGGTTAAGGTTATGGTTAGGGTTAGGGTTAGGGTTAGGGTTGGGGTTGGGGTTGGGGTTGGGGTTATGGTTATGGTAAGGGATAGGGTTGAAGTTGGGGTTAGGGTTGGGGTTGGGTGGGGTTGGGTTGGGTTGGGGTTGGGGTTGGGGTTAGGGTTAGGGTTAGGGTTAGGGTTGGGGTTAGGGTTAGGGTTGGGGTTAGGGTTAGGGTTAGGGTTAGGGTTAGGGTTGGGGTTGGGGTTGGGGTTGGGGTTGGGGTTGAGGTTGAGGTTGGGGTTAGGGTTGGGGTTGGGGTTGAGGTTGAGGTTGGGGTTAGGGTTAGGGTTGGGGTTGGGGTTGGGGTTGGTGTTCGGGTTGGGGTGGGGGTTGGGGTTGGGGTTTGGGTGGGGGTTGGGGTTAGGGTTGGGGTTGGGGTTAGGGTTGGGGTTAGGGTTGGGGTTGGGGTTGGGGTTAGGGTTGGGGTTGGGTTGGGGGTTTGGGGTAGGGTTAGGGTTAGGGTTAGGGTTGAGGTTGGTTAGGGTTAGGGTTAGGGTTAGGGTTAGGGTTGGGGTTAGGGTTGGGTTGGGGTTAGAGGTTAGGGGGGGTTAAGGTTAGGGTTAGGTTAGGGTTGGAGTTGGGGTTGAGTTGGGGTTAGGGTGGGGGTTGAGGTTAGGGTTAGGGTTGGGTTAGGGTTGGGGTTAGGGTTGGGGTTAGGGTTAGGGTTAGGGTTGGGGTTGGGGTTAGGGTTAGGGTTGGGGTTAGGGTTAGGGTTAGAGGGTTGGGGGTTGGGGTTGGGTTTTGGGTTGGGTTAGGGTTAGGGTTAGGGTTAGGGTTAGGGTTGGGGTTAGGGTTAGGGTTAGGGTTAGGGTTAGGTTAGGGTTAAGGTTAGAGGTTAGGGTTGGGTTAGAGGTTAGGGTTAGGGTTAGGAGGTTAGGGTTAGGGTTAGGGTTAAGTTGGGGTTGAGGTTAGGGTTGGGGTTGGGGTTAGGGTTAGGGTTAGGGTTGGGTTTGGGTTTGGGGTTAGGGTTCGGGTTTGGGTTTGGGTTTGGGTTGGTATTGGGTTCGGGTTGGGATTGGGTTAGGGTTAGGGTTTGGGTTAGGGTTAGGGTTAGGGTTTGGGTTGGGTTAGGGTTAGGGTTAGGGTTAGGGTAGGGTTAGGGTTAGGGGTTAGGGTTGGGGTTGGGGGTGGGGGTTAGGGTTAGGGTTAGGGTTAGGGTTAGGGTTGGGGTTAGGGTTAGGGTTAGGGTTAGAGGTTAGGGTTAGGGTTAGGGTTAGGGTTGGGTTGGGGTTGGGGTTAGGGGTTGGTTGGGGTTGAGGTTGGGGTTGGGGTTAGAGGGTTGGGTTTGGGTTTGGGGTCGGGTTTGGGTTGGGGTTAGGGTTAGGGTTGGGGTTAGGGTTAGGGTTAGGGTTAGGGTTGGGGTTGGGGTTAGGGTTAGGGTTAGGGTTGGGTTAGGGTTGGGGGTTAGGGTTGGGGTTAGGGTTAGGGGTTGGGAGTTAGGGGTTAGGGTTGGGTTAGGGTTAGGGTTAGGGTTAGGGTTGGGGTTTAGGGTTAGGGTTAGGGTTAGGGTTGGGGTTAGGGTTAGGGTTAGGGTTAGGGTTAAGGGTAGGGTTAGGGTTAGGGTTGGAGTTAGGGGTGAATTAAAATTAAAATT
>JAJGQC010000204.1:42500-52634 GCA_021014325.1 Plazaster borealis
AGGGTTGGGGTTAGGGTTAAGGTTAGGGTTAGGAGTTAGGGTTGGAGTTAGGGTTGGGGTTAGGGTTGAGGTTAGGGTTAGGGTTGGGGTTAGGGTTAGGAGGTTGTTAGGGTTGGGGTTGAGGTTATTAGGGTTAGGGTTAGGGTCTGGAGGTTGGGGTTAGGGGTTCTTAGGGTTAGGGTTAGGGTTGGGGTTGCAGGAGGTTAGGGTTGGGGTTTGGGGTTGGGGCTGTTGGGGTCCAAGGTTGTTAGAGGTTGGGTTGTTGGGGTTGGGGTTAGGGTTAGGGTTAGGGTTGTTAGGGTTAGGGTTAGGGTTAGGGTTGGGGTTGGGTTAGGGTTGGGGTTAGGGTTAGGAGATTAGGGTTTAGGGTTAGGGTTGGGGTTAGGGTTAGAGGTTGGGGTTAGGGTTGGGTTGGGGTTGAGGATTTTTAGGGTTGGGGTTAGGAGTTAGGGTTAGGGTTCTTAGGGGTTAGGGGTTAGGGTGAGGGTTAGGGTTAGGGTTGGGGTTAGGGGTGGGGGTGGGGTTGGGGTTGGGGTTGAGGTTAGGGTTAGGGTTGGGGTTAGGGTTAGGGGTTGGGGCACCTTAGGGTTTGAGTTAGGGTTAGGGTTAAGGTTAGGGTTAGGGTTAGGGTTAGGGTTCGCAGTAGGGTTAGGGTTGGGGTTAGGGTTAGGGTTAGGGTTAGGGTTAGGGTTAGGGTTAGGGTTAGGGTTAGGGTTAGGGTTAGGGTAAGAGGTTAGGAGTTAGGAGTTGCTGAGGTTGGGGCTGTTAGGGGTTAGGGTTAGGAGTTAGGGTTGGGGTTAGGAGTTAGGGTTAGGATTGAGGTTAGGGTTAGGGTTAGGGTTAGGGTTAGGGTTGGGAGTGGGGTTGGGGTTGGGGTTGGGGTTAGGGGTTAGGGTTAGGGTTGGGGTTAGGGTTGGGGTTGTTGGGTTAGGGTTAGGGTTAGGAGTTAGGGTTAGGGTTGGGGTTGGGGTTCTAGGGTTAGAGGTTCTAGGAGTTAGGGTTGGGGTTAGGGGTTAGGTTAGGGTTAGAGGTTAGGGTTAGGGTTAGGGTTAGGGTTAGGGTTAGGGTTCTTAGGGTTAGAGTTCTTAGGGTGGGGTTAGGGTTAGGGTTAGGGTTAGGGTTAGGGTGGAGTTGGGGAGTTAGGGTTGGGGGTTAGGGTTAGTTAGGTTGGGGTTAGGGTTAGGGTTAGGGTTGGGGTTGAGGTTGGGGTTAGGGTTCTGGGGTTAGGGTTAGGGTTGGGGTTGAACATTAGAGGTTAGGGTTGGGGTTAGGGGTTTGGGTTAGGGTTAGGGTTATTGGGTTAGGGTTAGGGTTAGGGTTAGGGTTAGGGTTAGGGTTAGGGTTGAGGAGTTAGGGTTGAGGTTAGGGTTAGGGTTGGGTTGGGGTTGGGGTTGGGAGTTAGGTTAGGGTTAGGGTTAGGGTTAGGGTTAGGGTTAGGGTTGAGGTTAGGGTTAGGGTTAGGGTTAGGGTTAGGGTTAGGGTTGAGGGTTCAGGGTTAGGGATTTAGGGTTAGGGTTAGGGTTGAGGTTGGGGTTAGGTTGGGGTTGCAGGGTTGAGGTTAGGGTTAGGGTTAGGGTTAGTGTTAGGGTGAGGGTTATGGGGTTGGGGTGAGGGTTGGGGTTAGGGTTGGGGTTAGGAGTTAGGGTTGAGGTTAGGGTTAGGGGTTGGGGTTAGGGTTGGGGTTAGGGTTGGGGTTAAGGGTTAGGGGTTGGGGGTAGGGTTAGGGTTAGGGTTAGGGTTAGGGTTAGGGTTAGGGTTAGGGTTAGGGTTAGGGTTAGGGTTAGGGTTAGGGTTAGGGTTAGGGTTAGGGTTAGGGTTAGGGTTAGGGTTAGGGTTAGGGTTAGGGTTAGGGTTAGGGTTAGGGTTGCTAGGGTTAGGGCTGTCAGGGTTAGGGTTAGGGTTGTTAGGGTTAGAGTTAGGGTTAGGGTTATGGTTAGGGTTAGGGTTAGGGTTAGGGTTCTTAGGGTTAGGGTTAGGGTTAGGGTTATTAGGGTTAGGGTTAGGGTAAGGGTTCCTAGGGTTAGGGTTAGGGTTAGGGTTGGGGTTAGGGTCGGGGTTAGGGTTGCCAGGGTTAGGGTTAGGGTTAGGGTTAGGGTTGGGGTTAGGGTTAGGGTTAGGGTTGGGGTTGGGGTTAGGGTTGGGGTCTAGGGTTGGGGTTAGGGTTGAGGGTTTGAGGTTAGGGCTGTAGGGTTAGGGTTAGGGTTGGGGTTAAGGTTGTTGGGGTTAGGGTTAGGGGTTGAGGTTGAGGTTAGGGTTAGGGTTGGGGTGGGTGGGGTTAGGGTTAGGGTTAGGGTTAATGGCGTTAGGGTTGGGGTTGGGGTTGGGTTTGGGTTTGGGGTTACGGTTAGGGGTTAGGGTTAGGGTTAGGGTTAGGGTTAGGGTTAGGGTTAGGGTTAGGGTTAGGTTTCGGGTTCCTAGGGTTAGAGTTAGGGTTAGGGTTGCTAGGGTTAGGGGTGTTAGGGATATGGCTGTTAGGGGTTGGGTTGGGGTTAGGGTTGAGGTTAGGGTTAGGGTTAGGGTTGTAGGGTTAGGGTTGGGGTTAGGAGTTGCTTGGGTTGGAGCTGTTAGGGTTAGGGCTGTTAGGAGTTAGGAGTTAAGGTTAGGGTTAGGGTTAGGGTTAGGGTTAGGGTTAGGGTTAGGGTTAGGGTTAGGGTTAGGGTTAGGGTTAGGGTTAGGGTTAGGGTTAGGGTTAGGGTTAGGGTTAGGGTTAGGGTTAGGGCTGTTAGGGTTAAGGTTGTTAGGGTTAGGATTGTTAGGGTTAGGGTTAGGGTTAGGGTTAGGGTTAGGGTTAGGGTTAGGGTTAGGGTTAGGGTTAGGGTTAGGGTTAGGGTTAGGGTTAGGGTTAGGGTTAGGGTTAAGGTTTAGGATTAGGGTTAGGGTTAGGGTTAGGGTTGTTAGGGTTAGGGTTTTTAAGTTGGGTTAGGGTTAGGAGTTAGGGTTGGAGTTAAAGTTAAGGTTGAGTTGGGTTAAAAGTTGTAGGGGTTAGGGTTGGGGTTGGGGTTGGGGTTAGGGTTAAGGTTAGGGTTGGGAGTTGGGGTTAGGGTTAGGGTTGCTGGGTTGGGGTTAGGGTTAGGGTTAGGGTTTGGATTAGGGTTGGGGTTGGGGGTTGGGGTTGGGGTTGGGGTTAGGGTTAGGGGTTGAGGGTTGAGGATGGGGTTAGGGTTAGGGTTAGGGTTAGGGTTAGGGTTAGGGTTAGGGTTAGGGTTAGGGTTAGGGTTCTTAGGGTTAGGGTTAGGGTTAGGGTTCTTAGGGTTAGGGTTAGGGTTAGGGTTAGGGTTCTTAGGGTTAGGGTTCTTAGGGTTAGGGTTAGGGTTAGGGTTAGGGTTAGGGTTAGGGTTAGGGTTAGGGGTTAGGGTTAGGGTTAGGGTTAGGGTTAGGGTTAGGGTTCTTAGGGTTAGGGCTGGGTTAGGGTTAGGGTTAGGGTTAGGGTTAGGGTTAGGGTTAGGGTTAGGGTTAGGGTTAGGGTTAGGGTTCTTAGGGTTAGGGTTAGGGTTAGGGTTAGGGTTATTAGGGTTAGGGTTATTAGGGTTAGGGTTAGGGTTCCTAGGGTTAGGGTTAGGGTTGCTAGGGTTAGGGCTGTTAGGGTTAGGGCTGTTAGGGTTGGGATTGTTAGGGTTAGGGTTAGGGTTAGGGTTAGGGTTAGGGTTAGGGTTATGGTTAGGGTTCCTAGGGTTAGAGTTAGGGTTAGGGTTGCTTGGGTTAGGGCTGTTAGGGATAGGGCTGTTAGGTTTAGGGTTAGGGTTAGGGTTAGGGTTAGGGTTAGGGTTAGGGTTAGGGTTAGGGTTAGGGTTAGGGTTAGGGTTAGGGTTAGGGTTAGGGTTAGGGTTAGGGTTGGGGGTTAGGAGTTGGGGTTGGGGTTGGGGTTAGGGTTGGGGTTAGGGTTAGGGTTAGGGGTTAGGGTTGGGGTTAGGTTTGGGGTTAGGGTTAGGGTTGGGGTTAGAGGGTTAGGGTTGGGGTTAGGGTTAGGGTTAGGAGTTAGGGTTGGGGTTGGGGTTAGGGCTGTTAGAGGTTGAGGCTGTTAGGGTTAGGGTTGTTAGGAGTTACGGTTGGGGTTGGGGTTAGGGTTAGGGTTAGGGTTAGGGTTGAGGTTGGGGTTAGGGTACATTAGGGTTGGGGCCTGTTGAGTTTCTAGGGGTTGGGGTTAGGAGTTGGGGTTGGTTGGGGTTGGGGTTAGGGTTAGGGTTGGGGTTAGGGTTGCTTGGGTTGAGGTTGTGGTTAGGGCTGTTAGGTTGAGGTTGGGGTTAGGGTTAGGGTTGGGGTTGAGGTTAGGGTTGGGGTTAGGGGTTAGGGTTGGGTTAGGGTTAGGGTTCTTAGGGTTGGGAGGTTAGGGTTGGGGGTTAGGGTTAGGGTTAGGGTTAGGGCTGTTGAGGGTTGGGTTGTTGGGGTTAGGATTGTTGGGGTTAGAGGGTTGGGGTTAGAGGTTAGGGTTAGTTGGTTAGGGTTAGGAGTTAGGGTTAGGGTTGGGGTTAGGGTTAGGGTTAGGGTTAGGTTAGGAGTTAGGGTTAGGGTTAGGGTTATGGTTAGGGGTTAGGAGGTTAGGGTTGGGGTCTGAGGTTAGGGGTTGGGGTTAGGGTTATGGTTAGGGTTAGGGTTGAGGTTAGGGTTGGGGGTTAGGGTTGGGGTTAGCGTTGGGGTTGGGTTATGATTGGGGTTAGGGGTTAGGGTTAGGGTTAGGGTTAGGATTGTAAGGGTTAGGGTTGATATAGTTGGGGTTGGAATTAGGATTCTTAGGGTTAGGGTTATGGTTAGGGTTAGGGTTAGGGTTAGGGTTCTTAGGGTTAGGGTTAGGGTTAGGGTTATTAGGGTTAGGGTTAGGGTAAGGGTTCCTAGGGTTAGGGTTAGGGTTAGGGTTGCAAGGGTTAGGGCTGTTAGGGTTAGGGCTGTTAGGGTTAAGGTTAGGGTTAGGGTTAGGGTTAGGGTTAGGGTTAGGGTTAGGGTTAGGGTTAGGGTAAGGGTAGGGTTAGGGTTAGGGTTAGGGTTAGGGTTAGGGTTAGGGTTGGGGTTTGGGTTGGGGTTGGGGTTAGGGTTGGGGTTAGAGGGCTGGGGTTGAGGGTTAGGGTTAGGGTTGAGGTTAGGGTTAGGGTTAGAGGGTTGGGGGTTGAGGTTGGGGTTAGGGTTGGGGTTAGGGGTTGGGGGTTGGGGTTAGAGGTTAGGGTTAGGGTTAGGGTTGGGGTAGGGGTTGGGGTAGGGGTTGGGGTTAGGGTTAGGGTTCGGGTTGGGGTTAGGGTTAGGGTTAGAGAGTTAGGGTTGGGGTTGGGGTTGGGGTTATGGCGTTGGGGTTAGGGTTATGGTTTGAGGTTAGGGTTAGGGTTAGGGTTAGGGTTAGGGTTGGGGTTAGGGTTAGGAGTTAGGGGTTAGGGTCTGAGGTTGAAATTGAGGTTAGGGTTGCTTGGGTGAGGGCTGTTAGGGATATGGCTGTTAGGTTTAGGGTTGTTAGGGTTAGGGTTAGGGTTAGGGTTAGGGTTAGGGTTAGGGTTAGGGTTAGGGTTAGGGTTAGGGTTAGGGTTAGGGTTAGGGTTAGGGTTAGGGTTAGGGTTAGGGTTAGGGTTAGGGTTAGGGTTGGGGTTAGGGTAGAGGTTGAGGGTAGGAGTTGGGTTAGGAGTTAGGGTTAGGGTTAGGGTTAGAGGTTAGGGTTGGGGTTGGGGTTAGGGTTGGGGTTGAGGTTGAGGTTGGGGTTAGGAGTTGGGGTTGGGGTTAGGGTTAGGGGTTGGGGTTAGGGTTGGGGTTAGGAGTTAGGGTTAGGGTTAGGGTTCTGGGGTTGGGGTTGGGGTTAGGGTTGCATGGGTTGGGGCTGTTAGGAATGAGGCTGGGGTTAGGTTTAGGGTTGTTGGGGTTAGGGTTAGGGTTAGGGTTAGGGTTAGGGTTAGGGTTGCAGGGTTGGGCTGTAGGGTTAGGGCTTAGGGTTGGGGGTTGTTAGGGTTAGGGTTGGGGTGTAGGGTTGGGGTTAGGGTTAGAGGTTAGGGTTGGGGTTAGGGTTAGGGTTAGGGTTAGGGTTGGGAGTTAGGGTTGGGGTTGAGGTTAGGGTTAGGGTTGGGGTTAGGGTTGGGGTTAGGGTTGGGGTTGGGGTTGAGTTGTTAGGGTTAGTGTTAGGGTTAGGGTTAGGGTTAGGGTTGCTAGGGTTAGGGCTGTTAGGGTTAGGGCTGTTAGGGTTTGGATTGTTAGGTTTAGGGTTAGGGTTAGGGTTAGGGTTAGGGTTAGGGTTAGGGTTATGGTTAGGGTTCCTAGGGTTAGGGTTAGGGTTAGGGTTAGGGTTAGGGTTAGGGTTAGGGTTAGGGTTAGGGTTAGGGTTAGGGTTAGGGTTAGGGTTAGGGTTAGGGTTCTTAGGGTTAGGGTTCTTAGGGTTAGGGTTAGGGTTTGGGTTAGGGTTAGGGTTAGGGTTAGGGGTTAGGGCTAGGGTTCGGGTTCGGGTTAGGGTTAGGGTTAGGGTTGGGGTTGGGGTTGGGGTTGGGGTTAGGGTTGGGGGTTGGGGTTAGGGTTAGGAGTTAGGGGTTGGGGTTGGGGGTTCAGGGTTAGGGTTGGGGTTGAGGGTCCTAGGAGTTAGGGTTGGGAGTTAGGGTTGCTTGGTGAGTCTGTTAGGGTTAGGGTTAGGGTTAGGGTTAGGGTTAGGGTTAGGGTTAGGGTTAGGGTTAGGGTTAGGGTTAGGGTTAGGGTTAGGGTTAGGGTTGCTTGGGTGAGGGCTGTTAGGGATATGGCTGTTAGGTTTAGGGTTGTTAGGGTTAGGGTTAGGGTTATTACGGTTAGAGTTAGGGTTAGGTTTGCTTGGGTTAGGGCTGTTAGGGTTAGGGTTAGGGTTAGGGTTAGGGTTAGGGTTAGGGTTAGGGTTAGGGTTGGGGTTAGGGTTAGGGTTAGGGTTAGGGTTCTTAGGGTTAGGAGTTGGGGTTAGGGTTGGGAGTTAGGAGTTAGGGTTAGGGTTGTAGGTTAGGGTTCTTAGGAGTTAGGGTTAGGAGTTAGGGATCTTAGGGTTAGGGTTGGGGTTAGGGTTAGGGTTCTAGGGTTGGGGTTAGGGTTAGGGTTAGGGTTGGGAGTTAGGGTTAGGGTTGGGGTTAGGGTTAGGGTTAGGGGTTAGGGTTAGGGTTAGGGTTAGGGTTAGGGTTAGGTTAGGGTTAGGGTTAGGGGTTAGGGTTGGGAGTTAGGGTTAGGGTTGAGGTTAGGGTTGGGATATGGCTGTTGAGGGTTGGGGTTGTTGGGGTTAGGGTTAGGGTTAGGGTTAGGGTTGGGGTTGGGGTTGGGGGTTAGGGGTTAGGGTTAGGGGTTGGGGTTAGGGTTAGGGTTAGGGTTAGGGTTAGGGTTAGGGTTAGGGTTAGGGTTAGGGTTAGGGTTAGGGTTAGGGTTAGGGTTAGGGTTCCTAGGGTTAGAGTTAGGGTTAGGGTTGCTTGGGTGAGGGCTGTTAGGGATAAGGCTGTTAGGTTTAGGGTTGTTAGGGTTAGGGTTAGGGTTATTACGGTTAGAGTTAGGGTTAGGTTTGCTTGGGTTAGGGCTGTTAGGGATAGGGCTGTTAGGTTTAGGGTTGTTAGGGTTAGGGTTAGGGTTATTAGGCTCAGGGTTAGGGTTAGGGTTAGGGTTGGGGTTCTTAGGGTTAGGGTTAGGGTTAGGGTTAGGGTTAGGGTTAGGGTTAGGGTTAGGGCTGTTAGGGTTAAGGTTGTTAGGGTTAGGATTGTTAGGGTTAGGGTTAGGGTTAGGGTTAGGGTTGTTAGGGTTGGGAGTTAGGGTTGGGGTTAGGGTTAGGAGTTAGGGTTAGGGTTATGGTTAGGGTGAGGGTTGGGGTTAGGGTTGGGGTAGGGTTAGGGTTAGGGTTAGGGTTAGGGTTCTTTGGGTTAGGGTTTTTAGGGTTAGGGTTAGGGTTAGGGTTAGGGTTGTTAGGGTTAGGGTTAGGGTTAGCGTTGTGGGGTTATGATTGGGGTTAGGAGTTAGGGTTAGGGTTGGGGTTAGGATTGTTAGGGTTGGGTTCTTGGGAGTTAGGGTGGGGTTAGGTTTCTTGGGGTTAGGGTTAGGGTTAGGAGTTCTCGGGGTTAGGTTCTTGGGGTTGGGTTAGGGTTAGGGTTATTAGGGTTAGGGTTGGGTTGGGGTTCCTAGGGTGGGGTTAGAGTTAGGGTTGCTGAGGTTGGGGCTGTTGGGGTTGAGACATTGGGGTTAAGGTTGTTAGGGTTGAGTTGTTGGGGTTACAGTTGGGGTTAGAGTTGGGTGGGGTTAGGGTTAGGGTTAGGGTTAGGGTTAGGGTTAGGGTTAGGGTTAGGGTTAGGGTTAGGGTTAATAGCGTTAGGGTTAGGGTTAGGGTTGTTAGGGTTAGGGTTAGGGTTAGGGTTAGGGTTAGGGTTAGGGTTAGGGTTAGGGTTAGGGTTAGGGTTCCTAGGGTTAGAGTTAGGGTTAGAGGTTGCTTGGGTGAGGAGCTGTTGAGGATATGGCTGTTGGGTTTAGGTTGTTAGGGTGGGGTTAGGGTTAGGGTTTGGGTTAGGGTTAGGGTTAGGGTTAGGGTTAGGGTTAGGGTTAGGGTTAGGGTTAGGGTTAGGGTTAGGGTTAGGGTTAGGGTTAGGGTTGTTAGGGTTAGGATTGTTAGGGTTAGGGTTAGGGTTAGGGTTAGGGTTAGGGTTAGGGTTAGGGTTAGGGTTAGGGTTCCTAGGGTTAGAGTTAGGGTTAGGGTTGCTTGGGTTAGGGCTGTTAGGGATAGGGCTGTTAGGTTTAGGGTTGTTAGGGTTAGGGTTAGGGTTATTAGGGTTAGAGTTAGGGTTAGCGTTGCTTGGGTTAGGGCTGTTAGGACCAGGGCTGCCATTGGTTTGGGGTTGTTAGGGGTTGATTGGGTTGTGGGGTTGAGGTTGAGGTTAGGGTTAGGGTTAGGGTTAGGGTTAGGGTTAGGGTTAGGGTTAGGGTTAGGGTTAGGGTTAGGGTTAGGGTTAGGGTTAGGGTTAGGATTGTTAGGGTTAGGGTTAGGGTTAGGGTTAGGGTTAGGGTTAGGGTTGTTAGGGTTAGTGTTAGGGTTAGGGTTAGGGTTAGGGTTGCTAGGGTTAGGGCTGTTAGGGTTAGGGCTGTTAGGGTTTGGATTGTTAGGTTTAGGGTTAGGGTTAGGGTTAGGGTTAGGGTTAGGGTTAGGGTTAGGAGTTTCCTGATGGGATTGGAGTTAAGATGAGTTGAGTTGGGTTAGGAGTTAGGGTTGAGGTTAAGGTGGAGTTAGGGTTAGGGTTAGGGTTAGGGTTGGAAGGTTAGGAGTTAGGGTTAGGAGTTAAGGTTAGGGTTAAGGTTAGGAGTGCGATTAAGATTCAAGGTGCAAGGTTAGGAGTTAGGAGTTAGGAGTTAGGAGTTAGGGTTAGGAGTTAGGAGTTAGGAGTGAGGTTGAGGTTAAGATTTAAGGTTAGGAATTGAGGTAGGAGTTAGGAGTTAGGAATTGAAGGTGAGTTAAGTTAGGAGTTAGGAGTTAAGGTTAGGAGTTGGGTCAAGGTTAGGGTTAGGGTTAGGGTTAGGGTTAGGGTTAGGGTTAGGGTTAGGGTTAGGGTTAGGGTTAGGGTTAGGGTTAGGGTTGGGGTTAGGGTTAGGGTTGGGGTTGGGGTTGGGGTTGGGGTTGGGGTTAGGGTTAGGGTTAGGGTTGGGGGTGGGGTGAGGGTTGGGGGTAGGGTTAGGGTTAGGGTTGTAGGGTTGTTAGGGTTGGGGTTGGGGTAAGGTTTGGGGTAGGGGTTGGGTTTGGGGTTGGGGTTAGGGTTAGGGTTGGGGTTGGGGTTGGGGTTAGGGTTCGGCTTGGGGTTAAGGTTGGGGTGAGGGTTGGGGTTAGGGTTGGGGTTGGGGTTGGGGTTGGGGTTAGGGTTGGGGTTAGGGTTAGGGTTGGGGATGGGGTTCGGGTTGGGGTTCGGGTTCGGGTTAGGGTTAGGGTTGAGGTTGGGGTTGGGGTTAGGGTTAAGGATAGGTTTGGGGTGCGGGTTGGGGTTCGGGTTCGGGTTCGGGTGCGGGTTCGGGTTCGGGTTCGGGTTCGGGTTCGGGTTCGGGTTCGGGTTAGGGTTAGGGTTAGGGTTAGGGTTCGGGTTAGGGTTAGGGTTAGGGTTAGGGTTAGGGTTAGGGTTAGGGTTAGGGTTAGGGTTAGGGTTAGGGTTAGGGTTAGGGTTAGGGTTAGGGTTAGGGTTGATAGAGTTAGGGTTGGAATTAGGGTTGGGG
>JAJGQC010000205.1:0-50627 GCA_021014325.1 Plazaster borealis
TAGCGTTGGCTGCTACGTGAGTTTATTTAGTGTGGTGCACCCTGCACGCACGAACAGACGTATGGAGCCCAATTCCTTTCCACAACCATGCACATTGCAACGGATATATGAAGCCACAACCACGGCACGTTTGCGTGGTTGAGGCATCGTAAAAATAACGTTCTGGGGGTCATGCAATTAATAGACTGTGTAATTACAACAATCTACATCACGAGGGCTCTGTGCTTCAACTTTGAGGAGATTTGATAAATTTAGGCGTTAAAGTTGGTCCTATTTGGCATGGGAATTAGAGCAGTGCCTCGATGGAAACTGGCAGCAAGTCGGCTTGTGAAAAAGCACATTTTGGGGTTTTGTTCTTCTGGGGTAAAAAAATTATCGAAAATTCCACACGGCTGACCTGCCAAAAAATTGAAAAGAAATCTTAAGTTTAGTTGTCTGGAAATATATCTGATTGGTTTTCAGGAGGCTGAGAGACTTTGACATATTTTTTGAGCATTTTTGAATATTTAGCATTTAGCGTTGGTTGCTATGTGAGTTTATTTAGTGTGGTGCACCCTGCACGCACGAACAGACGTATGAAGCCCAATTCCTTTCCACAACCATGCACATTGTAATGGATGTATGAAGCCACAACCACGGCACGTTTGCGTGGTTGTGGCATCGAAAAAATAACGTTCTGGAGGTCATGCAATAAATAGACTGTGTAATTATAATAATCTACCAGAACATGAGGGCTCTGTGCTTCAACTTTTGAGGAGATTTGATCAATTTAGGCGTTAAAGTTGGTCCTATTTGGCATGGGAATTACAGCAGTGCCTCGATGAAAACTGGCAGCAAGTCGGCTTGTGAAAAAGCACATTTTGGGAGGTTTTTCTTCTGGGGTAAAACAATTATCGAAAATTCCACACGGCTGACCTGCCAAAAATTGAAAAGAAATCTTAAGTTTAGTTGTCTGGAAATATATCTGATTGGTTTACAAGAGGCTGAGAGACGTTGAAATATTTTTTGAGCATTTTTGAATATTTAGCATTTAGCGTTGGTTGCTATGTGAGTTTATTTAGTGTGGTGCACCCTGCACACACGAACAGACGTATGAAGCCCAATTCCTTTCCACAACCATGCACATTGCAACGGATATATGAAGCCACAACCACGGCACGTTTGCGTGGTTGTGGCATGTTAAAAATAACGTTCTGGGGTCATGCAATTAATAGACTGTGTAATTATAACAATCTACAAGAACATGAGGGCTCTGTGCTTCAACTTTTGAGGAGATTTGATCAATTTAGGCGTTAAAGTTGGTCCTATTTGGCATGGGAATTACAGCAGTGCCTCGATGAAAACTGGCAGCAAGTCGGCTTGTGAAAAAGCACATTTTGGGGTTTTTTTCTTCTGGGGTAAAAAATTATCGAAAATTCCACACGGCTGACCTGCCAAAAAATTGAAAAGAAATCTTAAGTTTAGTTGTCGGGAAATATATCTGATTGGTTTTCAAGAGGCTGAGAGACTTTGACATATTTTTTGAGCATTTTTGAATATTTAGCATTTAGCGTTGGTTGCTATGTGAGTTTATTTAGTGTGGTGCACCCTGCACGCACGAACAGACGTATGAAGCCCAATTCCTTTCCACAACCATGCACATTGCAACGGATATATGAAGCCACAACCACGGCACGTTTGCGTGGTTGTGGCATCGTAAAAATAACGTTCTGGGGTCATGCAATTAATAGACTGTGTAATTACAACAATCTACCAGAACATGAGGGCTCTGTGCTTCAACTTTTGAGGAGATTTGATAAATTTAGGCGTTAAAGTTGGTCCTATTTGGCCTGGGAATTAGAGCAGTGCCTCGATGAAAACTGGCAGCAAGTCGGCTTGTGAAAAGCACATTTTGGGGGGTTTTTCTTCTGGGGTAAAAATTATCGAAAATTCCACACGGCTGACCTGCCAAAAATTGAAAAGAAATCTGAAGTTTAGTTGTCTGGAAATATATCTGATTGGTTTTCAAGAGGCTGAGAGACTTTGACATATTTTTTGAGCATTTTGAATATTTAGCATTTAGCGTTGGTTGCTATGTGAGTTTATTTAGTGTGGTGCACCCTGCACGCACGAACAGACGTATGAAGCCCAATTCCTTTCCACAACCATGCACATTGTAATGGATGTATGAAGCCACAACCACGGCACGTTTGCGTGGTTGTGGCATCGAAAAAATAACGTTCTGGAGGTCATGCAATAAATAGACTGTGTAATTATAATAATCTACCAGAACATGAGGGCTCTGTGCTTCAACTTTTGAGGAGATTTGATCAATTTAGGCGTTAAAGTTGGTCCTATTTGGCATGGGAATTACAGCAGTGCCTCGATGAAAACTGGCAGCAAGTCGGCTTGTGAAAAAGCACATTTTGGGAGGTTTTTCTTCTGGGGTAAAAAAATTATCGAAAATTCCACACGGCTGACCTGCCAAATAATTGAAAAGAAATCTTAAGTTTAGTTGTCTTGAAATATATCTGATTGGTTTACAAGAGGCTGAGAGACGTTGAAATAATTTTTGAGCATTTTTGAATATTTAGCATTTAGCGTTGGTTGCTATGTGAGTTTATTTAGTGTGGTGCACCCTGCACACACGAACAGACGTATGAAGCCCAATTCCTTTCCACAACCATGCACATTGCAACGGATATATGAAGCCACAACCACGGCACGTTTGCGTGGTTGTGGCATGTTAAAAATAACGTTCTGGGGGTCATGCAATTAATAGACTGTGTAATTATAACAATCTACAAGAACATGAGGGCTCTGTGCTTCAACTTTTGAGAAGATTTGATCAATTTAGGCGTTAAAGTTGGTCCTATTTGGCATGGGAATTACAGCAGTGCCTCGATGAAAACTGGCAGCAAGTCGGCTTGTGAAAAAGCACATTTTGGGGTTTTTTTCTTCTGGGGTAAAATAATTATCGAAAATTCCACACGGCTGACCTGCCGAAAAATTGAAAAGAATTCTTAAGTTTAGTTGTCGGGAAATATATCTGATTTGTTTTCAAGAGGCTGAGAGACTTTGACATATTTTTTGAGCATTTTTGAATATTTAGCATTTAGCGTTGGCTGCTACGTGAGTTTATTTAGTGTGGTGCACCCTGCACGCACGAACAGACGTAGCGTTTGCGTGGTTGAGGCATGGTAAAAATAACGTTCTGGGGGTCATGCAATTAATAGACTGTGTAATTACAACAATCTACATCACGAGGGCTCTGTGCTTCAACTTTTGAGGAGATTTTATAAATTTAGGCGTTAAAGTTGGTCCTATTTGGCATGGGAATTACAGCAGTGCCTCGATGAAAACTGGCAGCAAGTCGGCTTGTGAAAAAGCACATTTTGGGGGGTTTTTCTTCTGGGGTAAAAAAATTATCGAAAATTCCACACGGCTGACCTGCCAAAAAATTGAAAAGAAATCTTAAGTTTAGTTGTCTGGAAATATATCTGATTAATTTTCAAGAGGCTGTGAGACTTTGACATATTTTTTGAGCATTTTTGAATATTTAGCATTTAGCGTTGGTTGCTATGTGAGTTTATTTAGTGTGGTGCACCCTGCACACACGAACAGACGTATGAAGCCCAATTCCTTTCCACAACCATGCACATTGCAACGGATATATGAAGCCACAACCACGGCACGTTTGCGTGGTTGTGGCATGTTAAAAATAACGTTCTGGGGGTCATGCAATTAATAGACTGTGTAATTATAACAATCTACAAGAACATGAGGGCTCTGTGCTTCAACTTTTGAGGAGATTTGATCAATTTAGGCGTTAAAGTTGGTCCTATTTGGCATGGGAATTACAGCAGTGCCTCGATGAAAACTGGCAGCAAGTCGGCTTGTGAAAAAGCACATTTTGGGGTTTTTTTCTTCTGGGGTAAAATAATTATCGAAAATTCCACACGGCTGACCTGCCGAAAAATTGAAAAGAAATCTTAAGTTTAGTTGTCGGGAAATATATCTGATTTGTTTTCAAGAGGCTGAGAGACTTTGACATATTTTTTGAGCATTTTTGAATATTTAGCATTTAGCGTTGGCTGCTACGTGAGTTTATTTAGTGTGGTGCACCCTGCACGCACGAACAGACGTATGAAGCCCAATTCCTTTCCACAACCATGCACATTGCAACGGATATATGAAGCCACAACCACGGCACGTTTGCGTGGTTGAGGCATGGTAAAAATAACGTTCTGGGGGTCATGCAATTAATAGACTGTGTAATTACAACAATCTACATCACGAGGGCTCTGTGCTTCAACTTTTGAGGAGATTTTATAAATTTAGGCGTTAAAGTTGGTCCTATTTGGCATGGGAATTACAGCAGTGCCTCGATGAAAACTGGCAGCAAGTCGGCTTGTGAAAAAGCACATTTTGGGGGGTTTTTCTTCTGGGGTAAACAAATTATCGAAAATTCCACACGGCTGACCTGCCAAAAAATTGAAAAGAAATCTGAAGTTTAGTTGACTGGAAATATATCTGATTGATTTTCAAGAGGCTGTGAGACTTTGACATATTTTTTGAGCATTTTTGAATATTTAGCATTTAGCGTTGGTTGCTATGTGAGTTTATTTAGTGTGGTGCACCCTGCACACACGAACAGACGTATGAAGCCCAATTCCTTTCCACAACCATGCACATTGCAACGGATATATGAAGCCACAACCACGGCACGTTTGCGTGGTTGTGGCATGGTAAAAATAACGTTCTGGGGGTCATGCAATTAATAGACTGTGTAATTATAACAATCTACCAGAACATGAGGGCTCTGTGCTTCAACTTTTGAGGAGATTTGATAAATTTAGGCGTTAAAGTTGGTCCTATTTGGCCTGGGAATTACAGCAGTGCCTCGATGAAAACTGGCAGCAAGTCGGCTTGTGAAAAAGCACATTTTGGGGTTTTTTCTTCTGGGGTAAAATAATTATCGAAAATTCCACACGGCTGACCTGCCGAAAAATTGAAAAGAAATCTTAAGTTTAGTTGTCGGGAAATATATCTGATTTGTTTTCAAGAGGCTGAGAGACTTTGACATATTTTTTGAGCATTTTTGAATATTTAGCATTTAGCGTTGGTTGCTATGTGAGTTTATTTAGTGTGGTGCACCCTGCACGCACGAACAGACGTATGAAGCCCAATTCCTTTCCACAACCATGCACATTGCAACGGATATATGAAGCCACAACCACGGCACGTTTGCGTGGTTGTGGCATCGTAACGTTCTGGGGTCATGCAATTAATAGACTGTGTAATTATAACAATCTACAAGAACATGAGGGCTCTGTGCTTCAACTTTTGAGGAGATTTGATAAATTTAGGCGTTAAAGTTGGTCCTATTTGGCATGGGAATTAGAGCAGTGCCTCGATGAAAACTGGCAGCAAGTCGGCTTGTGAAAAAGCACATTTTGGGGTTTTTTTCTTCTGGGGTAAAATAATTATCAAAAATTCCAAACGGCTACCTGCCAAAAATGGAAAAGAAATCTTAAGTTTAGTTGTCTGGAAATATATCTGATTGGTTTTCAAGAGGCTGAGAGACTTTGACATATTTTTTGAGCATTTTTGAATATTTAGCATTTAGCGTTGGTTGCTATGTGAGTTTATTTAGTGTGGTGCACCCTGCACGCACGAACAGACGTATGAAGCCCAATTCCTTTCCACAACCATGCACATTGCAACGGATATATGAAGCCACAACCACGGCACGTTTGCGTGGTTGTGGCATGGTAAAAATAACGTTCTGGGGGTCATGCAATTAATAGACTGTGTAATTATAATAATCTACCAGAACATGAGGGCTCTGTGCTTCAACTTTTGAGGAGATTTGATAAATTTAGGCGTTAAAGTTGGTCCTATTTGGCATGGGAATTACAGCAGTGCCTCGATGAAAACTGGCAGCAAGTCGGCTTGTGAAAAAGCACATTTTGGGAGGTTTTTCTTCTGGGGTAAAACAATTATCGAAAATTCCACACGGCTGACCTGCCAAAAAATTGAAAAGAAATCTTAAGTTTAGTTGTCTGGAAATATATCTGATTGGTTTACAAGAGGCTGAGAGACGTTGAAATATTTTTTGAGCATTTTTGAATATTTAGCATTTAGCGTTGGTTGCTATGTGAGTTTATTTAGTGTGGTGCACCCTGCACACACGAACAGACGTATGAAGCCCAATTCCTTTCCACAACCATGCACATTGCAACGGATATATGAAGCCACAACCACTGCACGTTTGCGTGGTTGTGGCATGTTAAAAATAACGTTCTGTGTGTCATGCAATTAATAGACTGTGTAATTATAACAATCTACAAGAACATGAGGGCTCTGTGCTTCAACTTTTGAGAAGATTTGATCAATTTAGGCGTTAAAGTTGGTCCTATTTGGCATGGGAATTACAGCAGTGCCTCGATGAAAACTGGCAGCAAGTCGGCTTGTGAAAAAGCACATTTTGGGGTTTTTTTTCTTCTGGGGTAAAAGAATTATCGAAAATTCCACACGGCTGACCTGCCGAAAAAATTGAAAAGAAATCTTAAGTTTAGTTGTCGGGAAATATATCTGATTTGTTTTCAAGAGGCTGAGAGACTTTGACATATTTTTTGAGCATTTTTGAATATTTAGCATTTAGCGTTGGCTGCTAGGTGAGTTTATTTAGTGTGGTGCACCCTGCACGCACGAACAGACGTAGGAAGCCCAATTCCTTTCCACAACCATGCACATTGCAACGGATATATGAAGCCACAACCACGGCACGTTTGCGTGGTTGAGGCATGGTAAAAATAACGTTCTGGGGGTCATGCAATTAATAGACTGTGTAATTACAACAATCTACATCACGAGGGCTCTGTGCTTCAACTTTTGAGGAGATTTGATAAATTTAGGCGTTAAAGTTGGTCCTATTTGGCCTGGGAATTAGAGCAGTGCCTCGATAAAAACTGGCAGCAAGTCGGCTTGTGAAAAAGCACATTTTGGGGTTTTTTTCTTCTGGGGTAAAAAAATTATCGAAAATTCCACACGGCTGACCTGCCAAAAAATTGAAAAGAAATCTTAAGTTTAGTTGTCTGGAAATATATCTGATTGGTTTTCAAGAGGCTGAGAGACTTTGACATATTTTTTGAGCATTTTTGAATATTTAGCATTTAGCGTTGGTTGCTATGTGAGTTTATTTAGTGTGGTGCACCCTGCACGCACGAACAGACGTATGAAGCCCAATTCCTTTCCACAACCATGCACATTGTAATGGATGTATGAAGCCACAACCACGGCACGTTTGCGTGGTTGTGGCATCGAAAAAATAACGTTCTGGAGGTCATGCAATAAATAGACTGTGTAATTATAATAATCTACCAGAACATGAGGGCTCTGTGCTTCAACTTTTGAGGAGATTTGATCAATTTAGGCGTTAAAGTTGGTCCTATTTGGCATGGGAATTACAGCAGTGCCTCGATGAAAACTGGCAGCAAGTCGGCTTGTGAAAAAGCACATTTTGGGAGGTTTTTCTTCTGGGGTAAAAAAATTATCGAAAATTCCACACGGCTGACCTGCCAAAAAATTGAAAAGAAATCTTAAGTTTAGTTGTCTGGAAATATATCTGATTGGTTTACAAGAGGCTGAGAGACTTTGAAATATTTTTTGAGCATTTTTGAATATTTAGCATTTAGCGTTGGTTGCTATGTGAGTTTATTTAGTGTGGTGCACCCTGCACACACGAACAGACGTTTGAAGCCCAATTCCTTTCCACAACCATGCACATTGCAACGGATATATGAAGCCACAACCACGGCACGTTTGCGTGGTTGTGGCATGTTAAAAATAACGTTCTGGGGGTCATGCAATTAATAGACTGTGTAATTATAACAATCTACAAGAACATGAGGGCTCTGTGCTTCAACTTTTGAGGAGATTTGATAAACTTAGGCGTTAAAGTTGGTCCTATTTGGCATGGGAATTAGAGCAGTGCCTCGATGGAAACTGGCAGCAAGTCGGCTTGTGAAAAAGCACATTTTGGGGTTTTTTTCTTCTGGGGTAAAAAAATTATCGAAAATTCCACACGGCTGACCTGCCAAAAAATTGAAAAGAAATCTTAAGTTTAGTTGTCTGGAAATATATCTGATTGGTTTACAAGAGGCTGAGAGACTTTGAAATATTTTTTGAGCATTTTTGAATATTTAGCATTTAGCGTTGGCTGCTACGTGAGTTTATTTAGTGTGGTGCACCCTGCACGCACGAACAGACGTATGAAGCCCAATTCCTTTCCACAACCATGCACATTGCAACGGATATATGAAGCCACAACCACGGCACGTTTGCGTGGTTGTGGCATGTTAAAAATAACGTTCTGGGGGTCATGCAATTAATAGACTGTGTAATTATAACAATCTACCAGAACATGAGGGCTCTGTGCTTCAACTTTTGAGGAGATTTGATCAATTTAGGCGTTAAAGTTGGTCCTATTTGGCCTGGGAATTACAGCAGTGCCTCGATGAAAACTGGCAGCAAGTCGGCTTGTGAAAAAGCACATTTTGGGGGTTTTTTCTTCTGGGGTAAAACAATTATCGAAAATTCCATACGGCTGACCTGCCGAAAAAATTGAAAAGAAATCTTAAGTTTAGTTGTCGGGAAATATATCTGATTTGTTTTCAAGAGGCTGAGAGACTTTGACATATTTTTTGAGCATTTTTGAATATTTAGCATTTAGCGTTGGCTGCTACGTGAGTTTATTTAGTGTGGTGCACCCTGCACGCACGAACAGACGTATGAAGCCCAATTCCTTTCCACAACCATGCACATTGCAACGGATATATGAAGCCACAACCACGGCACGTTTGCGTGGTTGAGGCATCGTAAAAATAAAGTTCTGGGGGTCATGCAATTAATAGACTGTGTAATTACAACAATCTACATCACGAGGGCTCTGTGCTTCAACTTTTGAGGAGATTTGATAAATTTAGGCGTTAAAGTTGGTCCTATTTGGCCTGGGAATTAGAGCAGTGCCTCGATAAAAACTGGCAGCAAGTCGGCTTGTGAAAAAGCACATTTTGGGTTTTTTTTCTTCTGGGGTAAAAAAATTATCGAAAATTCCACACGGCTGACCTGCCAAAAAATTGAAAAGAAATCTTAAGTTTAGTTGTCTGGAAATATATCTGATTGGTTTTCAAGAGGCTGAGAGACTTTGACATATTTTTTGAGCATTTTTGAATATTTAGCATTTAGCGTTGGTTGCTATGTGAGTTTATTTAGTGTGGTGCACCCTGCACGCACGAACAGACGTATGAAGCCCGATTCCTTTCCACAACCATGCACATTGCAACGGATATATGAAGCCACAACCACGGCACGTTTGCGTGGTTGTGGCATCGAAAAAATAACGTTCTGGGGGTCATGCAATAAATAGACTGTGTAATTATAATAATCTACCAGAACATGAGGGCTCTGTGCTTCAACTTTTGAGGAGATTTGATCAATTTAGGCGTTAAAGTTGGTCCTATTTGGCATGGGAATTAGAGCAGTGCCTCGATGAAAACTGGCAGCAAGTCGGCTTGTGAAAAAGCACATTTTGGGGTTTTTTTCTTCTGGGGTAAAAAAATTATCGAAAATTCCACACGGCTGACCTACCAAAAAATTGAAAAGAAATCTTAAGTTTAGTTGTCTGGAAATATATCTGATTGGTTTTCAAGAGGCTGAGAGACTTTGAAATATTTTTTGAGCATTTTTGAATATTTAGCATTTAGCGTTGGTTGCTATGTGAGTTTATTTAGTGTGGTGCACCCTGCACGCACGAACAGACGTATGAAGCCCAATTCCTTTCCACAACCATGCACATTGCAACGGATATATGAAGCCACAACCACGGCACGTTTGCGTGGTTGTGGCATGGTAAAAATAACGTTCTGGGGGTCATGCAATTAATAGACTGTGTAATTATAACAATCTACAAGAACATGAGGGCTCTGTGCTTCAACTTTTGAGGAGATTTGATCATTTTAGGCGTTAAAGCTGGTCCTATTTGGCATGGGAATTACAGCAGTGCCTCGATGAAAACTGGCAGCAAGTCGGCTTGTGAAAAAGCACATTTTGGGGTTTTTTTCTTCTGGGGTAAAAAAATTATCGAAAATTCCACACGGCTGACCTGCCGAAAAATTGAAAAGAAATCTTAAGTTTAGTTGTCGGGAAATATATCTGATTTGTTTTCAAGAGGCTGAGAGACTTTGACATGTTTTTTGAGCATTTTTGAATATTTAGCATTTAGCGTTGGCTGCTACGTGAGTTTATTTAGTGTGGTGCACCCTGCACGCACGAACAGACGTATGAAGCCCAATTCCTTTCCACAACCATGCACATTGCAACGGATATATGAAGCCACAACCACGGCACGTTTGCGTGGTTGTGGTATGGTAAAAATAACGTTCTGGGGGTCATGCAATTAATAGACTGTGTAATTATAACAATCTACAAGAACATGAGGGCTCTGTGCTTCAACTTTTGAGGAGATTTGATAAATTTAGGCGTTAAAGTTGGTCCTATTTGGCCTGGGAATTACAGCAGTGCCTCGATGAAAACTGGCAGCTAGTCGGCTTGTGAAAAAGCACATTTTGGGGTTTTTTTCTTCTGGGGTAAAATAATTATCGAAAATTCCACACGGCTGACCTGCCGAAAAATTGAAAAGAATTCTCAAGTTTAGTTGTCGGGAAATATATCTGATTTGTTTTCAAGAGGCTGAGAGACTTTGACATATTTTTTGAGCATTTTTGAATATTTAGCATTTAGCGTTGGTTGCTATGTGAGTTTATTTAGTGTGGTGCACCCTGCACGCACGAACAGACGTATGAAGCCCAATTCCTTTCCACAACCATGCACATTGCAACGGATATATGAAGCCACAACCACGGCACGTTTGCGTGGTTGTGGCATGGTAAAAATAACGTTCTGGGGGTCATGCAATTAATAGACTGTGTAATTATAATAATCTACCAGAACATGAGGGCTCTGTGCTTCAACTTTTGAGGAGATTTTATAAATTTAGGCGTTAAAGTTGGTCCTATTTGGCATGGGAATTACAGCAGTGCCTCGATGAAAACTGACAGCAAGTCGGCTTGTGAAAAAGCACATTTTGGGGGGTTTTTCTTCTGGGGTAAAAAAATTATCGAAAATTCCACATGGCTGACCTGCCAAAAAATTGAAAAGAAATCTTAAGTTTAGTTGTCTGGAAATATATCTGATTAATTTTCAAGAGGCTGAGAGACTTTGACATATTTTTTGAGCATTTTTGAATATTTAGCATTTAGCGTTGGTTGCTATGTGAGTTTATTTAGTGTGGTGCACCCTGCACACACGAACAGACGTATGAAGCCCAATTCCTTTCCACAACCATGCACATTGCAACGGATATATGGAGCCACAACCACGCCATGTTTGCGTGGTTGTGGCATGGTAAAAATAACGTTCTGGGCGTCATGCAATTAATAGACTGTGTAATTATAACAATCTACAAGAACATGAGGGCTCTGTGCTTCAACTTTTGAGGAGATTTGATCAATTTAGGCGTTAAAGTTGGTCCTATTTGGCATGGGAATTAGAGCAGTGCCTCGATGAAAACTGGCAGCAAGTCGGCTTGTGAAAAAGCACATTTTGGGGGGTTTTTCTTCTGGGGTATAAAAATTATCGAAAATTTCACACGGCTGACCTGCCAAAAAATTGAAAAGAAATCTTAAGTTTAGTTGTCTGGAAATATATCTGATTGGTTTACAAGAGGCTGAGAGACTTTGACATATTTTTTGAGCATTTTTGAATATTTAGCATTTAGCGTTGGTTGCTATGTGAGTTTATTTAGTGTGGTGCACCCTGCACACACGAACAGACGTATGAAGCCCAATTCCTTTCCACAACCATGCACATTGCAACGGATATATGAAGCCACAACCACGGCACGTTTGCGTGGTTGTGGCATCGAAAAAATAACGTTCTGGGGGTCATGCAATTAATAGACTGTGTAATTATAACAATCTACAAGAACATGAGGGCTCTGTGCTTCAACTTTTGAGGAGATTTGATCAATTTAGGCGTTAAAGTTGGTCCTATTTGGCCTGGGAATTAGAGCAGTGCCTCGATGAAAACTGGCAGCAAGTCGGCTTGTGAAAAAGCACATTTTGGGTTTTTTTTCTTCTGGGGTAAAAAAATTATCGAAAATTCCACACGGCTGACCTGCCAAAAAATTGAAAAGAAATCTTAAGTTTAGTTGTCTGGAACTATATCTGATTGGTTTTCAAGAGGCTGAGAGACTTTGACATATTTTTGAGCATTTTGAATATTTAGCATTTAGCGTTGGTTGCTATGTGAGTTTATTTAGTGTGGTGCACCCTGCACGCACGAACAGACGTATGAAGCCCAATTCCTTTCCACAACCATGCACATTGTAATGGATGTATGAAGCCACAACCACGGCACGTTTGGGTGGTTGTGGCATCGAAAAAATAACGTTCTGGAGGTCATGCAATAAATAGACCGTGTAATTATAATAATCTACCAGAACATGAGGGCTCTGTGCTTCAACTTTTGAGGAGATTTGATCAATTTAGGCGTTAAAGTTGGTCCTATTTGGCATGGGAATTACAGCAGTGCCTCGATGAAAACTGGCAGCAAGTCGGCTTGTGAAAAAGCACATTTTGGGAGGTTTTTCTTCTGGGGTAAACAAATTATCGAAAATTCCACACGGCTGACCTGCCAAAAAATTGAAAAGAAATCTTAAGTTTAGTTGTCTGGAAATATATCTGATTGGTTTACAAGAGGCTGAGAGACTTTGACATCTTTTTTCAGCATTTTTGAATATTTAGCATTTAGCGTTGGTTGCTATGTGAGTTTATTTAGTGTGGTGCACCCTGCACACACGAACAGACGTTTGAAGCCCAATTCCTTTCCACAGCCATGCACATTGCAACGGATATATGAAGCCACAACCACGGCACGTTTGCGTGGTTGTGGCATGGTAAAAATAACGTTTTGGGGGTCATGCAATTAATAGACTGTGTAATTATAACAATCTACAAGAACATGAGGGCTCTGTGCTTCAACTTTTGAGGAGATTTGATTAATTTAGGCGTTAAAGCTGGTCCTATTTGGCATGGGAATTACAGCAGTGCCTCGATGAAAACTGGCAGCAAGTCGGCTTGTGAAAAAGCACATTTTGGGGTTTTTTTCTTCTGGGGTAAAAAAATTATCGAAAATTCCACACGGCTGACCTGCCGAAAAAATTGAAAAGAAATCTTAAGTTTAGTTGTCTGGAAATATATCTGATTTGTTTTCAAGAGGCTGAGAGACTTTGACATGTTTTTTGAGCATTTTTGAATATTTAGCATTTAGCGTTGGCTGCTACGTGAGTTTATTTAGTGTGGTGCACCCTGCACGCACGAACAGACGTATGGAGCGCAATTCCTTTCCACAACCATGCACATTGCAACGGATATATGAAGCCACAACCACGGCACGTTTGCGTGGTTGAGGCATCGTAAAAATAACGTTCTGGGGGTCATGCAATTAATAGACTGTGTAATTACAACAATCTACATCACGAGGGCTCTGTGCTTCAACTTTTGAGGAGATTTGATAAATTTAGGCGTTAAAGTTGGTCCTATTTGGCATGGGAATTAGAGCAGTGCCTCGATGGAAACTGGCAGCAAGTCGGCTTGTGAAAAAGCACATTTTGGGGTTTTTTTCTTCTGGGGTAAAAAAATTATCGAAAATTCCACACGGCTGACCTGCCAAAAAATTGAAAAGAAATCTTAAGTTTAGTTGTCTGGAAATATATCTGATTGGTTTTCAGGAGGCTGAGAGACTTTGACATATTTTTTGAGCATTTTTGAATATTTAGCATTTAGCGTTGGTTGCTATGTGAGTTTATTTAGTGTGGTGCACCCTGCACGCACGAACAGACGTATGAAGCCCAATTCCTTTCCACAACCATGCACATTGTAATGGATGTATGAAGCCACAACCACGGCACGTTTGCGTGGTTGTGGCATCGAAAAAATAACGTTCTGGAGGTCATGCAATAAATAGACTGTGTAATTATAATAATCTACCAGAACATGAGGGCTCTGTGCTTCAACTTTTGAGGAGATTTGATCAATTTAGGCGTTAAAGTTGGTCCTATTTGGCATGGGAATTACAGCAGTGCCTCGATGAAAACTGGCAGCAAGTCGGCTTGTGAAAAAGCACATTTTGGGAGGTTTTTCTTCTGGGGTAAAACAATTATCGAAAATTCCACACGGCTGACCTGCCAAAAAATTGAAAAGAAATCTTAAGTTTAGTTGTCTGGAAATATATCTGATTGGTTTACAAGAGGCTGAGAGACGTTGAAATATTTTTTGAGCATTTTTGAATATTTAGCATTTAGCGTTGGTTGCTATGTGAGTTTATTTAGTGTGGTGCACCCTGCACAGACGAACAGACGTATGAAGCCCAATTCCTTTCCACAACCATGCACATTGCAACGGATATATGAAGCCACAACCACTGCACGTTTGCGTGGTTGTGGCATGTTAAAAATAACGTTCTGGGGGTCATGCAATTAATAGACTGTGTAATTATAACAATCTACAAGAACATGAGGGCTCTGTGCTTCAACTTTTGAGAAGATTTGATCAATTTAGGCGTTAAAGTTGGTCCTATTTGGCATGGGAATTACAGCAGTGCCTCGATGAAAACTGGCAGCAAGTCGGCTTGTGAAAAAGCACATTTTGGGGTTTTTTTTCTTCTGGGGTAAAAGAATTATCGAAAATTCCACACGGCTGACCTGCCGAAAAAATTGAAAAGAAATCTTAAGTTTAGTTGTCGGGAAATATATCTGATTTGTTTTCAAGAGGCTGAGAGACTTTGACATATTTTTTGAGCATTTTTGAATATTTAGCATTTAGCGTTGGCTGCTAGGTGAGTTTATTTAGTGTGGTGCACCCTGCACGCACGAACAGACGTAGGAAGCCCAATTCCTTTCCACAACCATGCACATTGCAACGGATATATGAAGCCACAACCACGGCACGTTTGCGTGGTTGAGGCATGGTAAAAATAACGTTCTGGGGGTCATGCAATTAATAGACTGTGTAATTACAACAATCTACATCACGAGGGCTCTGTGCTTCAACTTTTGAGGAGATTTGATAAATTTAGGCGTTAAAGTTGGTCCTATTTGGCCTGGGAATTAGAGCAGTGCCTCGATAAAAACTGGCAGCAAGTCGGCTTGTGAAAAAGCACATTTTGGGTTTTTTTTCTTCTGGGGTAAACAAATTATCGAAAATTCCACACGGCTGACCTGCCAAAAAATTGAAAAGAAATCTTAAGTTTAGTTGTCTGGAAATATATCTGATTGGTTTTAATGAGGCTGAGAGACTTTGACATATTTTTTGAGCATTTTTGAATATTTAGCATTTAGCGTTGGTTGCTATGTGAGTTTATTTAGTGTGGTGCACCCTGCACGCACGAACAGACGTATGAAGCCCAATTCCTTTCCACAACCATGCACATTGTAATGGATGTATGAAGCCACAACCACGGCACGTTTGCGTGGTTGTGGCATCGAAAAAATAACGTTCTGGAGGTCATGCAATAAATAGACTGTGTAATTATAATAATCTACCAGAACATGAGGGCTCTGTGCTTCAACTTTTGAGGAGATTTGATCAATTTAGGCGTTAAAGTTGGTCCTATTTGGCATGGGAATTACAGCAGTGCCTCGATGAAAACTGGCAGCAAGTCGGCTTGTGAAAAAGCACATTTTGGGAGGTTTTTCTTCTGGGGTAAACAAATTATCGAAAATTCCACACGGCTGACCTGCCAAAAAATTGAAAAGAAATCTTAAGTTTAGTTGTCTGGAAATATATCTGATTGGTTTACAAGAGGCTGAGAGACTTTGAAATATTTTTTGAGCATTTTTGAATATTGAGCATTTAGCGTTGGTTGCTATGTGAGTTTATTTAGTGTGGTGCACCCTGCACACACGAACAGACGTTTGAAGCCCAATTCCTTTCCACAACCATGCACATTGCAACGGATATATGAAGCCACAACCACGGCACGTTTGCGTGGTTGTGGCATGGTAAAAATAACGTTCTGGGGGTCATGCAATTAATAGACTGTGTAATTATAACAATCTACAAGAACATGAGGGCTCTGTGCTTCAACTTTTGAGGAGATTTGATAAACTTAGGCGTTAAAGTTGGTCCTATTTGGCATGGGAATTAGAGCAGTGCCTCGATGAAAACTGGCAGCAAGTCGGCTTGTGAAAAAGCACATTTTGGGGTTTTTTTCTTCTGGGGTAAAAAAATTATCGAAAATTCCACACGGCTGACCTGCCTAAAATTGAAAAGAAATCTGAAGTTTAGTTGTCTGGAAATATATCTGATTGGTTTACAAGAGGCTGAGAGACTTTGAAATATTTTTGAGCATTTTTGAATATTTAGCATTTAGCGTTGGCTGCTACGTGAGTTTATTTAGTGTGGTGCACCCTGCACGCACGAACAGACGTATGAAGCCCAATTCCTTTCCACAACCATGCACATTGCAACGGATATATGAAGCCACAACCACGGCACGTTTGCGTGGTTGTGGCATGTTAAAAATAAAGTTCTGGGGGTCATGCAATTAATAGACTGTGTAATTACAACAATCTACATCACGAGGGCTCTGTGCTTCAACTTTTGAGGAGATTTGATAAATTTAGGCGTTAAAGTTGGTCCTATTTGGCCTGGGAATTAGAGCAGTGCCTCGATAAAAACTGGCAGCAAGTCGGCTTGTGAAAAAGCACATTTTGGGGTTTTTTTCTTCTGGGGTAAAAAAATTATCGAAAATTCCACACGGCTGACCTGCCAAAAAATTGAAAAGAAATCTTAAGTTTAGTTGTCTGGAAATATATCTGATTGGTTTTCAAGAGGCTGAGAGACTTTGACATATTTTTTGAGCATTTTTGAATATTTAGCATTTAGCGTTGGTTGCTATGTGAGTTTATTTAGTGTGGTGCACCCTGCACGCACGAACAGACGTATGAAGCCCGATTCCTTTCCACAACCATGCACATTGCAACGGATATATGAAGCCACAACCACGGCACGTTTGCGTGGTTGTGGCATCGAAAAAGTAACGTTCTGGGGTCATGCAATAAATAGACTGTGTAATTATAATAATCTACCAGAACATGAGGGCTCTGTGCTTCAACTTTTGAGGAGATTTGATCAATTTAGGCGTTAAAGTTGGTCCTATTTGGCATGGGAATTAGAGCAGTGCCTCGATGAAAACTGGCAGCAAGTCGGCTTGTGAAAAAGCACATTTTGGGGTTTTTTTCTTCTGGGGTAAAAAAATTATCGAAAATTCCACACGGCTGACCTACCAAAAAATTGAAAAGAAATCTTAAGTTTAGTTGTCTGGAAATATATCTGATTGGTTTTCAAGAGGCTGAGAGACTTTGAAATATTTTTTGAGCATTTTTGAATATTTAGCATTTAGCGTTGGTTGCTATGTGAGTTTATTTAGTGTGGTGCACCCTGCACGCACGAACAGACGTATGAAGCCCAATTCCTTTCCACAACCATGCACATTGCAACGGATATATGAAGCCACAACCACGGCACGTTTGCGTGGTTGTGGCATGGTAAAAATAACGTTCTGGGGGTCATGCAATTAATAGACTGTGTAATTATAACAATCTACAAGAACATGAGGGCTCTGTGCTTCAACTTTTGAGGAGATTTGATCATTTTAGGCGTTAAAGCTGGTCCTATTTGGCATGGGAATTACAGCAGTGCCTCGATGAAAACTGGCAGCAAGTCGGCTTGTGAAAAAGCACATTTTGGGGTTTTTTTCTTCTGGGGTAAAAAAATTATCGAAAATTCCACACGGCTGACCTGCCGAAAAAATTGAAAAGAAATCTTAAGTTTAGTTGTCTGGAAATATATCTGATTTGTTTTCAAGAGGCTGAGAGACTTTGACATGTTTTTTGAGCATTTTTGAATATTTAGCATTTAGCGTTGGCTGCTACGTGAGTTTATTTAGTGTGGTGCACCCTGCACGCACGAACAGACGTATGAAGCCCAATTCCTTTCCACAACCATGCACATTGCAACGGATATATGAAGCCACAACCACGGCACGTTTGCGTGGTTGAGGCATCGTAAAAATAACGTTCTGGGGGTCATGCAATTAATAGACTGTGTAATTACAACAATCTACATCACGAGGGCTCTGTGCTTCAACTTTTGAGGAGATTTGATAAATTTAGGCGTTAAAGTTGGTCCTATTTGGCCTAGGAATTAGAGCACTGCCTCGATGAAAACTGGCAGCAAGTCGGCTTGTGAAAAAGCACATTTTGGGGGTTTTTCTTCTGGGGTAAAAAAATTATCGAAAATTCCACACGCCTGACCTGCCAAAAAATTGAAAAGAAATCTTAAGTTTAGTTGTCTGGAAATATATCTGATTGGTTTTCAGGAGGCTGAGAGACTTTGACATATTTTTTGAGCATTTTTGAATATTTAGCATTTAGCGTTGGTTGCTATGTGAGTTTATTTAGTGTGGTGCACCCTGCACACGAACAGACGTATGAAGCCCAATTCCTTTCCACAACCATGCACATTGCAACGGATATATGAAGCCACAACCACGGCACGTTTGCGTGGTTGTGGCATGTTAAAAATAACGTTTTGGGGGTCATGCAATTAATAGACTGTGTAATTATAACAATCTACAAGAACATGAGGGCTCTGTGCTTCAACTTTTGAGAAGATTTGATCAATTTAGGCGTTAAAGTTGGTCCTATTTGGCATGGGAATTACAGCAGTGCCTCGATGAAAACTGGCAGCAAGTCGGCTTGTGAAAAAGCACATTTTGGGGTTTTTTTCTTCTGGGGTAAAAAAATTATCGAAAATTCCACACGGCTGACCTGCCAAAAAATTGAAAAGAAATCTTAAGTTTAGTTGTCTGGAAATATATCTGATTGGTTTACAAGAGGCTGAGAGACTTTGAAATATTTTTGAGCATTTTTGAATATTTAGCATTTAGCGTTGGCTGCTACGTGAGTTTATTTAGTGTGGTGCACCCTGCACGCACGAACAGACGTATGAAGCCCAATTCCTTTCCACAACCATGCACATTGCAACGGATATATGAAGCCACAACCACGGCACGTTTGCGTGGTTGTGGCATGTTAAAAATAACGTTCTGGGGGTCATGCAATTAATAGACTGTGTAATTATAACAATCTACCAGAACATGAGGGCTCTGTGCTTCAACTTTTGAGGAGATTTGATCAATTTAGGCGTTAAAGTTGGTCCTATTTGGCATGGGAATTAGAGCAGTGCCTCGATGAAAACTGGCAGCAAGTCGGCTTGTGAAAAAGCACATTTTGGGGTTTTTTTCTTCTGGGGTAAAAAGTTATCGAAAATTCCACACGGCTGACCTGCCAAAAAATTGAAAAGAAATCTTAAGTTTAGTTGTCTGGAAATATATCTGATTGGTTTTCAAGAGGCTGAGAGACTTTGACATATTTTTTGAGCATTTTTGAATATTTAGCATTTAGCGTTGGTTGCTATGTGAGTTTATTTAGTGTGGTGCACCCTGCACGCACGAACAGACGTATGAAGCCCAATTCCTTTCCACAACCATGCACATTGCAACGGATATATGAAGCCACAACCACGGCACGTTTGCGTGGTTGTGGCATGGTAAAATAACGTTCTGGGGGTCATGCAATTAATAGACTGTGTAATTATAACAATCTACAAGAACATGAGGGCTCTGTGCTTCAACTTTTGAGGAGATTTGATCAATTTAGGCGTTAAAGTTGGTCCTATTTGGCCTGGGAATTAGAGCAGTGCCTCGATGAAAACTGGCAGCAAGTCGGCTTGTGAAAAAGCACATTTTTTTTTCTTTCTCTGGGGTAAAACAATTATCGAAAATTCCACACGGCTGACCTGCCGAAAAAATTGAAAAGAAATATTTAATTTAGTTGTTTGGAAATATATGTGATTAGTTTTATAGAGGCTGAAAGACTTTGACATTTTTTTGAGAATTTTTGAATATTTAGCATTTAGCGTTGGCTGCTATGTGAGTTTATTTAGTGTGGTGCACCCTGCACGCACGAACAGACGTATGTAGCCCAATTCCTTTCCACAACCATGCACATTGCAATGGATGTATGAAGCCACAACCACGGCACGTTTGCGTGGTTGTGGCATGGTAAAAATAACGTTCTGGGGTCATGCAATTAATAGACTGTGTAATTATAATAATCTACAAGAACATGAGGGCTCTGTGCTTCAACTTTTGAGGAGATTTGATAAATTTAGGTGTTAAAGTTGGTCCTATTTGGCATGGGAATTACAGCAGTGCCTCGATGAAAACTGGCAGCAAGTCGGCTTGTGAAAAAGCACATTTTGGGGGGTTTTTCTTCTGGGATAAAACAATTATCGAAAATTCCACACGGCTGACCTGCCGAAAAATTGAAAAGAAATCTTAAGTTTAGTTTTTGGGAAATATATCTGATTGGTTTACAAGAGGCTGAGAGACTTTGAAATATTTTTTGAGCATTTTTGAATATTTAGCATTTAGCGTTGGTTGCTATGTGAGTTTATTTAGTGTGGTGCACCCTGCACGCACGAACAGACGTATGAAGCCCAATTCCTTTCCACAACCATGCACATTGCAAAGGATATATGAAGCCACAACCACGGCACGTTTGCGTGGTTGTGGCATGGTAAAAATAACGTTCTGGGGGTCATGCAATTAATAGACTGTGTAATTATAACAATCTACAAGAACATGAGGGCTCTGTGCTTCAACTTTTGAGGAGATTTGATCAATTTAGGCGTTAAAGTTGGTCCTATTTGGCCTGGGAATTAGAGCAGTGCCTCGATGAAAACTGGCAGCAAGTCGGCTTGTGAAAAAGCACATTTTGGGGTTTTTTCTTCTGGGGTAAAAAAGTTATCTAAAATTCCACACGGCTGACCTGCCGAAAAATTGAAAAGAAATCTTAAGTTTAGTTGTCTGGAAATATATCTGATTGGTTTTCAAGAGGCTGAGAGACTTTGACATATTTTTTGAGCATTTTTGAATATTTAGCATTTAGCGTTGGTTGCTATGTGAGTTTATTTAGTGTGGTGCACCCTGCACGCACGAACAGACGTATGAAGCCCAATTCCTTTCCACAACCATGCACATTGTAATGGATGTATGAAGCCACAACCACGGCACGTTTGCGTGGTTGTGGCATGGTAAAAATAACGTTCTGGGGGTCATGCAATTAATAGAGTGTGTAATTATAACAATCTACAAGAACATGTGGGCTCTGTGCTTCAACTTTTGAGGAGATTTGATAAATTTAGGCATTAAAGTTGGTCCTATTTTGCCTGGGAATTACAGCAGTGCCTCGATGAAAACTGGCAGCAAGTCGGCTTGTGAAAAAACACATTTTGGGGTTTTTTTTCTTCTGGGGTAAAACAATTATCGAAAATTCCACACGGCTGACCTGCCGAAAAAAATTGAAAAGAAATCTTAAGTTTAGTTGTTGGGAAATATATCTGATTAGTTTTCAAGAGGCTGAGAGACTTTGACATATTTTTTGAGCATTTTTGAATATTTAGCATTTAGCGTTGGTTGCTATGTGAGTTTATTTAGTGTGGTGCACCCTGCACGCACGAACAGACGTATGAAGCCCAATTCCTTTCCACAACCATGCACATTGTAATGGATGTATGAAGCCACAACCACGGCACGTTTGCGTGGTTGTGGCATCGAAAAAATAACGTTCTGGAGGTCATGCAATAAATAGACTGTGTAATTATAATAATCTACCAGAACATGACGGCTCTGTGCTTCAACTTTTGAGGAGATTTGATAAATTTAGGCGTTAAAGTTGGTCCTATTTGGCATGGGAATTAGAGCAGTGCCTCGATGAAAACTGGCAGCAAGTCGGCTTGTGAAAAAGCACATTTTTGGGGGTTTTTCTTCTGGGGTAAAAAAATTATCGAAAATTCCACACGGCTGACCTGCCGAAAAAATGAAAAGAAATCTTAAGTTTAGTTGTCTGGAATTATATCTGATTGGTTTACAAGAGGCTGAGAGACTTTGAAATATTTTTGAGCATTTTGAATATTTAGCATTTAGCGTTGGTTGCTATGTGAGTTTATTTAGTGTGGTGCACCCTGCACACACGAACAGACGTATGAAGCCCAATTCCTTTCCACAACCATGCACATTGCAACGGATATATGAAGCCACAACCACGGCACGTTTGCGTGGTTGTGGCATGGTAAAAATAACGTTCTGCGGGTCATGCAATTAATAGACTGTGTAATTATAACAATCTACAAGAACATGAGGGCTCTGTGCTTCAACTTTTGAGGAGATTTGATAAATTTAGGCGTTCAAGTTGGTCCTATTTGGCCTGGGAATTACAACAGTGCCTCGATGAAAACTGGCAGCAAGTCGGCTTGTGAAAAAGCACATTTTGGGTTTTTTTTTCTTCTGGGGTAAAACAATTATCGAAAATTCCACACGGCTGACCTGCCGAAAAAAATTGAAAAGAAATCTTAAGTTTAGTTGTTGGGAAATATATCTGATTAGTTTTCAAGAGGCTGAGAGACTTTGACATATTTTTTGAGCATTTTTGAATATTTAGCATTTAGCGTTGGTTGCTATGTGAGTTTATTTAGTGTGGTGCACCCTGCACGCACGAACAGACGTATGAAGCCCAATTCCTTTCCACAACCATGCACATTGTAATGGATGTATGAAGCCACAACCACGGCACGTTTGCGTGGTTGTGGCATCGTAAAAATAACGTTCTGGAGGTCATGCAATTAATAGACTGTGTAATAATAACAATGAGGGCTCTGTGCTTCAACTTTTGAGGAGATTTGATAAATTTAGGCGTTAAAGTTGGTCCTATTTGGCATGGGAATTACAGCAGTGCCTCGATGAAAACTGGCAGCAAGTCGGCTTGTGAAAAAGCACATTTTGGGGTTTTTTTCTTCTGGGGTAAAAAAATTATCGAAAATTCCACACGGCTGACCTGCCAAAAAATTGAAAAGAAATCTTAAGTTTAGTTGTCTGGAAATATATCTGATTGGTTTACAAGAGGCTGAGAGACTTTGACATATTTTTTGAGCATTTTTGAATATTTAGCATTTAGCGTTGGTTGCTATGTGAGTTTATTTAGTGTGGTGCACCCTGCACACACGAACAGACGTATGAAGCCCAATTCCTTTCCACAACCATGCACATTGCAACGGATATATGAAGCCACAACCACGGCACGTTTGCGTGGTTGTGGCATGGTAAAAATAACGTTCTGGGGGTCATGCAATTAATAGACTGTGTAATTATAACAATCTACAAGAACATGAGGGCTCTGTGCTTCAACTTTTGAGGAGATTTGATAAATTTAGGCGTTAAAGTTGGTCCTATTTGGCCTGGGAATTAGAGCAGTGCCTCGATGGAAACTGGCAGCAAGTCGGCTTGTGAAAAAGCACATTTTGGGGGGTTTTTCTTCTGGGGTAAAACAATTATCGAAAATTCCACACGGCTGACCTGCCGAAAAATTGAAAAGAAATCTTAAGTTTAGTTGTCGGGAAATATATCTGATTGGTTTACAAGAGGCTGAGAGACTTTGACATATTTTTTGAGCATTTTTGAATATTTAGCATTTAGCGTTGGTTGCTATGTGAGTTTATTTAGTGTGGTGCACCCTGCACGCACGAACAGACGTATGAAGCCCAATTCCTTTCCACAACCATGCACATTGCAACGGATATATGAAGCCACAACCACGGCACGTTTGCGTGGTTGTGGCATCGAAAAAATAACGTTCTGGGGGTCATGCAATAAATAGACTGTGTAATTATAATAATCTACCAGAACATGAGGGCTCTGTGCTTCAACTTTTGAGGAGATTTGATAAATTTAGGCGTTAAAGTTGGTCCTATTTGGCATGGGAATTACAGCAGTGCCTCGATGAAAACTGGCAGCAAGTCGGCTTGTGAAAAAGCACATTTTTGGGGGTTTTTCTTCTGGGGTAAAAAAATTATCGAAAATTCCACACGGCTGACCTGCCAAAAAATTGAAAAGAAATCTTAAGTTTAGTTGTCTGGAAATATATCTGATTGGTTTTCAAGAGGCTGAGAGACTTTGAAATATTTTTGAGCATTTTTGAATATTTAGCATTTAGCGTTGGTTGCTATGTGAGTTTATTTAGTGTGGTGCACCCTGCACACACGAACAGACGTATGAAGCCCAATTCCTTTCCACAACCATGCACATTGCAACGGATATATGAAGCCACAACCACGGCACGTTTGCGTGGTTGTGGCATGGTAAAAATAACGTTCTGGGGGTCATGCAATTAATAGACTGTGTAATTATAACAATCTACAAGAACATGAGGGCTCTGTGCTTCAACTTTTGAGGAGATTTGATAAATTTAGGCGTTAAAGTTGGTCCTATTTGGTCTGGGAATTAGAACAGTGCCTCGATAAAAACTGGCAGCAAGTCGGCTTGTGAAAAAGCATATTTTTTTTCATTTTTCTCTGGGGTAAACAAATTATCGAAAATTCCACACGGCTGACCTGCCAAAAAATTGAAAAGAAATCTTAAGTTTAGTTGTCTGGAAATATATCTGATTGGTTTACAAGAGGCTGAGAGACTTTGAAATATTTTTTGAGCATTTTTGAATATTTAGCATTTAGCGTTGGTTGCTATGTGAGTTTATTTAGTGTGGTGCACCCTGCACACACGAACAGACGTATGAAGCCCAATTCCTTTCCACAACCATGCACATTGCAACGGATATATGAAGCCACAACCACGGCACGTTTGCGTGGTTGTGGCATGGAAAAAATAACGTTCTGGGGGTCATGCAATAAATAGACTGTGTAATTATGATAATAATCTACCAGAACATGAGGGCTCTGTGCTTCAACTTTTGAGGAGATTTGATCAATTTAGGCGTTAAAGTTGGTCCTATTTGGCCTGGGAATTAGAGCAGTGCCTCGATGAAAACTGACAGCAAGTCGGCTTGTGAAAAAGCACATTTTGGGGGGGTTTTCTTCTGGGGTAAAATAATTATCGAAAATTCCACACGGCTGACCTGCCGAAAAATTGAAAAGAAATCTTAAGTTTAGTTGTCTGGAAATATATCTGATTGGTTTTCAAGAGGCTGAGAGACTTTGACATATTTTTTGAGCATTTTTGAATATTTAGCATTTAGCGTTGGTTGCTATGTGAGTTTATTTAGTGTGGTGCACCCTGCAAACACGAACAGACGTATGAAGCCCAATTCCTTTCCACAACCATGCACATTGCAACGGATATATGAAGCCACAACCACGGCACGTTTGCGTGGTTGTGGCATGGTAAAAATAACGTTCTGGGGGTCATGCAATTAATAGACTGTGTAATTATAACAATCTACAAGAACATGAGGGCTCTGTGCTTCAACTTTTGAGGAGATTTGATAAATTTAGGCGTTAAAGTTGGTCCTATTTGGCCTGGGAATTACAGCAGTGCCTCGATGAAAACTGGCAGCAAGTCGGCTTGTGAAAAAGCACATTTTGGGGGGTTTTTCTTCTGGGGTAAAAAAATTATCGAAAATTCCACACGGCTGACCTGCCAAAAAATTGAAAAGAAATCTTAAGTTTAGTTGTCTGGAAATATATCTGATTGGTTTTCACGAGGCTGTGAGACTTTGACATATTTTTTGAGCATTTTGAATATTTAGCATTTAGCGTTGGTTGCTATGTGAGTTTATTTAGTGTGGTGCACCCTGCACGCACGAACAGACGTATGAAGCCCGATTCCTTTCCACAACCATGCACATTGCAACGGATATATGAAGCCACAACCACGGCACGTTTGCGTGGTTGTGGCATCAAAAAAATAACGTTCTGGGGGTCATGCAATTAATAGACTGTGTAATTATAACAATCTACAAGAACATGAGGGCTCTGTGCTTCAACTTTTGAGGAGATTTGATAAATTTAGGCGTTAAAGTTGGTCCTATTTGGCATGGGAATTACAGCAGTGCCTCGATGAAAACTGGCAGCAAGTCGGCTTGTGAAAAAGCATATTTTTTTTCATTTTTCTCTGGGTAAAACAATTATCGAAAATTCCACACGGCTGACCTGCCGAAAAAAAATGGAAAGAAATCTTAAGTTTAGTTGTCTAGAAATATATCTGATTGGTTTTCAAGAGGCTGAGAGACTTTGACATATTTTTTGAGCATTTTTGAATATTTAGCATTTAGCGTTGGTTGCTACGTGAGTTTATTTAGTGTGGTGCACCCTGCACGCACGAACAGACGTATGTAGCCCAATTCCTTTCCACAACCATGCACATTGCAATGGATGTATGAAGCCACAACCACGGCACGTTTGCGTGGTTGAGGCATCGTAAAAATAACGTTCTGGGGTCATGCAATTAATAGACTGTGTAATTATAACAATCTACCAGAACATGAGGGCTCTGTGCTTCAACTTTTGAGGAGATTTGATAAATTTAGGCGTTAAAGTTAGTCCTATTTGGCTTGGGAATTACAGCAGTGCCTCGATGAAAACTGGCAGCAAGTCGGCTTGTGAAAAAGCACATTTTGGGGTTTTTTTCATCTGGGGTAAAATAATTATCGAAAAATCCACACGGCTGACCTGCCGAAAAATTGAAAAGAAATCTTAAGTTTAGTTGTCGGGAAATATATCTGATTTGTTTTCAAGAGGCTGAGAGACTTTGACATATTTTTTGAGCATTTTGAATATTTAGCATTTAGCGTTGGTTGCTATGTGAGTTATTTAGTGTGGTGCACCCTGCACGCACGAACAGACGTATGAAGCCCAATTCCTTTCCACAACCATGCACATTGCAATGGATATATGAAGCCACAACCACGGCACGTTTGCGTGGTTGTGGCATGGTAAAAATAACGTTCTGGGGGTCATGCAATTAATAGACTGTGTAATTATAACAATCTACAAGAACATGAGGGCTCTGTGCTTCAACTTTTGAGGAGATTTGATAAACTTAGGCGTTAAAGTTGGTCCTATGTGGCCTGGGAATTACAGCAGTGCCTCGATGAAAACTGGCAGCAAGTCGGCTTGTGAAAAAGCATATTTTTTTTCATTTTTCTCTGGGTAAAACAATTATCGAAAATTCCACACGGCTGACCTTCCGAAAAAATTGAAAAGAAATCTTAAGTTTAGTTGTCGGGAAATATATCTGATTGGTTTTCAAGAGGCTGAGAGACTTTGACATATTTTTTGAGCATTTTTGAATATTTAGCATTTAGCGTTGGTTGCTATGTGAGTTTATTTAGTGTGGTGCACCCTGCACGCACGAACAGACGTATGAAGCCCAATTCCTTTCCACAACCATGCACATTGCAACGGATATATGAAGCCACAACCACGGCACGTTTGCGTGGTTGTGGCATCGTAAAAATAACGTTCTGGGGGTCATGCAATTAATAGACTGTGTAATTATAACAATCTACCAGAACATGAGGGCTCTGTGCTTCAACTTTTGAGGAGATTTGATAAATTTAGGCGTTAAAGTTGGTCCTATTTGGCCTGGGAATTACAGCAGTGCCTCGATGAAAACTGGCAGCAAGTCGGCTTGTGAAAAAGCACATTTTGGGGTTTTTTCTTCTGGGGTAAAATAATTATCGAAAATTCCACACGGCTGACCTGCCGAAAAATTGAAAAGAAATCTTAAGTTTAGTTGTCGGGAAATATATCTGATTTGTTTTCAAGAGGCTGAGAGACTTTGACATATTTTTTGAGCATTTTGAATATTTAGCATTTAGCGTTGGTTGCTATGTGAGTTATTTAGTGTGGTGCACCCTGCACGCACGAACAGACGTATGAAGCCCAATTCCTTTCCACAACCATGCACATTGTAATGGATGTATGAAGCCACAACCACGGCACGTTTGCGTGGTTGTGGCATGGTAAAAATAACGTTCTGGGGGTCATGCAATTACTAGACTGTGTAATTATAACAATCTACAAGAACATGAGGGCTCTGTGCTTCAACTTTTGAGGAGATTTGATAAACTTAGGCGTTAAAGTTGGTCCTATGTGGCCTGGGAATTACAGCAGTGCCTCGATGAAAACTGGCAGCAAGTCGGCTTGTGAAAAAGCACATTTTGGGGTTTTTTTTCTTCTGGGGTAAAACAATTATCGAAAATTCCACACGGCTGACCTGCCGAAAAAAGTTGAAAAGAAATCTTAAGTTTAGTTGTTGGGAAATATATCTGATTAGTTTTCAAGAGGCTGAGAGACTTTGAAATATTTTTTGAGCATTTTTGAATATTTAGCATTTAGCGTTGGTTGCTACGTGAGTTTATTTAGTGTGGTGCACCCTGCACGCACGAACAGACGTATGTAGCCCAATTCCTTTCCACAACCATGCACATTGCAATGGATGTATGAAGCCACAACCACGGCACGTTTGCGTGGTTGAGGCATCGTAAAAATAACGTTCTGGGGGTCATGCAATTAATAGACTGTGTAATTATAACAATCTACCAGATCATGAGGGCTCTGTGCTTCAACTTTTGAGGAGATTTGATAAATTTAGGCGTTAAAGTTAGTCCTATTTGGCCTGGGAATTACAGCAGTGCCTCGATGAAAACTGGCAGCAAGTCGGCTTGTGAAAAAGCACATTTTGGGGTTTTTTTCATCTGGGGTAAAAAAATTATCGAAAAATCCACACGGCTGACTTGCCGGAAAATTGAAAAGAAATCTTAAGTTTAGTTGTCTGGAAATATATCTGATTGGTTTTCAAGAGGCTGAGAGACTTTGAAATATTTTTTGACCATTTTTGAATATTTAGCATTTAGCGTTGTTTGCTATGTGAGTTTATTTAGTGTGGTGCACCCTGCACGCACGGACAGACGTATGAAGCCCAATTCCTTTCCACAACCATGCACATTGCAACGGATATATGAAGCCACAACCACGGCACGTTTGCGTGGTTGTGGCATGGTAAAAATAACGTTCTGGGGGTCATGCAATTAATAGACTGTGTAATTATAACAATCTACAAGAACATGAGGGCTCTGTGCTTCAACTTTTGAGGAGATTTGATAAATTTAGGCGTTAAAGTTGGTCCTATTTGGCATGGGAATTACAGCAGTGCCTCGAAGAAAACTCAGCAGCAAGTCGGCTTGTGAAAAAGCACATTTTGGGGGTTTTTTCATCTGGGGTAAAACAATTATCGAAAATTCCACACGGCTGACCTGCCGAAAAAATGAAAAGAAATCTTAAGTTTAGTTGTCGGGAAATATATCTGATTGGTTTTCAAGAGGCTGTGAGACTTTGACATATTTTTTGAGCTTTTTTGAATATTTAGCATTTAGCGTTGGTTGCTATGTGAGTTTATTTAGTGTGGTGCACCCTGCACACACGAACAGACGTATGAAGCCCAATTCCTTTCCACAACCATGCACATTGCAACGGATATATGAATCCACAACCACGGCACGTTTGCGTGGTTGTGGCATGGTAAAAATAACGTTCTCGGGGTCATGCAATTAATAGACTGTGTAATTATAACAATCTACAAGAACATGAGGGCTCTGTGCTTCAACTTTTGAGGAGATTTGATAAATTTAGGCGTTAAAGTTGGTCCTATTTGGCCTGGGAATTAGAGCAGTGCCTCGATGAAAACTGGCAGCAAGTCGGCTTGTGAAAAAGCACATTTGGGGGTTTTTTCTTCTGGGGTAAAAAAATTATCGAAAATTCCACACGGTTGACCTGCCGAAAAATTGAAAAGAAATCTTAAGTTTAGTTGTCGGGAAATATATCTGATTTGTTTTCAAGAGGCTGAGAGACTTTGACATATTTTTTGAGCATTTTTGAATATTTAGCATTTAGCGTTGGTTGCTATGTGAGTTTATTTAGTGTGGTGCACCCTGCACACACGAACAGACGTATGAAGCCCAATTCCTTTCCACAACCATGCACATTGCAACGGATATATGAAGCCACAACCACGGCACGTTTGCGTGGTTGTGGCATGGTAAAAATAACGTTCTGGGGGTCATGCAATTAATAGACTGTGTAATTAAAACAATCTACAAGAACATGAGGGCTCTGTGCTTCAACTTTTGAGGAGATTTGATAAACTTAGGCGTTAAAGTTGGTCCTATTTGGCCTGGGAATTACAGCAGTGCCTCGATAAAAACTGGCAGCAAGTCGGCTTGTGAAAAAGCACATTTTGGGGATTTTTTCGGGATAAAATAATTATCGAAAATTCCACACGGCTGACCTGCCGAAAAATTGAAAAGAAATCTTAAGTTTAGTTGTCTGGAAATATATCTGATTGGTTTACAAGAGGCTGAGAGACTTTGAAATATCTTTTGAGCTTTTTTGAATATTTAGCATTTAGCGTTGGTTGCTATGTGAGTTTATTTAGTGTGGTGCACCCTGCACACACGAACAGACGTATGAAGCCCAATTCCTTTCCACAACCATGCACATTGCAACGGATATATGAAGCCACAACCACGGCACGTTTGCGTGGTTGTGGCATGGTAAAAATAACGTTCTCGGGGTCATGCAATTAATAGACTGTGTAATTCTAACAATCTACAAGAACATGAGGGCTCTGTGCTTCAACTTTTGAGGAGATTTGATAAATTTAGGCGTTAAAGTTGGTCCTATTTGGCCTGCGAAATACAGCAGTGCCTCGATGAAAACTGGCAGCAAGTCGCCTTGTCTAAAAGCACCGTTTTTTTTCTCTCTGGGGTAAAACAATTATCGAAAATTCCACACGGCTGACCTGCCGAAAAAATTGAAAAGAAATCTTAAGTTTAGTTGTCGGGAAATATATCTGATTAGTTTTCAAGAGGCTGAGAGACTTTGAAATATTTTTTGAGCATTTTTGAATATTTAGCATTTAGCGTTGGTTGCTATGTGAGTTTATTTAGTGTGGTGCACCCTGCACACACGAACAGACGTATGAAGCCCAATTCCTTTCCACAACCATGCACATTGCAACGGATATATGAAGCCACAACCACGGCACGTTTGCGTGGTTGTGGCATGGTAAAAATAACGTTCTCGGGTCATGCAATTAATAGACTGTGTAATTATAACAATCTACAAGAACATGTGGGCTCTGTGCTTCAACTTTTGAGGAGATTTGATAAATTTAGTCGTTAAAGTTGGTCCTATTTGGCCTGGGAATTACAGCAGTGCCTCGATGAAAACTGGCAGCAAGTCGGCTTGTGAAAAAGCACATTTTGGGGTTTTTTTCTTCTGGGGTAAAAAAATTATCGAAAATTCCACACGGCTGACCTGCCGAAAAATTGAAAAGAAATCTTAAGTTTAGTTGTCGGGAAATATATCTGATTTGTTTTCAAGAGGCTGAGAGACTTTGAAATATTTTTTGAGCATTTTTGAATATTTAGCATTTAGCGTTGGTTGCTATGTGAGTTTATTTAGTGTGGTGCACCCTGCACACACGAACAGACGTATGAAGCCCAATTCCTTTCCACAACCATGCACATTGCAACGGATATATGAAGCCACAACCACGGCACGTTTGCGTGGTTGTGGCATGGTAAAAATAACGTTCTGGGGGTCATGCAATTAATAGACTGTGTAATTATAACAATCTACAAGAACATGAGGGCTCTGTGCTTCAACTTTTGAGGAGATTTGATAAGTTTAGGTGTTAAAGTTGGTCCTATTTGGCCTGGGAATTAGAGCAGTGCCTCGATGAAAACTGGCAGCAAGTCGGCTTGTGAAAAAGCACATTTTTTTTTCTTTCTCTGGGGTAAAACAATTATCGAAAATTCCACACGGCTGACCTGCCGAAAAAATTGAAAAGAAATCTTAAGTTTAGTTTTAGGGAAATATATCTGATTACTTTTCAAGAGGCTGAGAAACTTTGAAATATTTTTTGAGCATTTTTGAATATTTAGCATTTAGCGTTGGTTGCTACGTGAGTTTATTTAGTGTGGTGCACCCTGCACGCACGAACAGACGTATGTAGCCCAATTCCTTTCCACAACCATGCACATTGCAATGGATGTATGAAGCCACAACCACGGCACGTTTGCGTGGTTGAGGCATCGTAAAAATAACGTTCTGGGGTCATGCAATTAATAGACTGTGTAATTATAACAATCTACCAGATCATGAGGGCTCTGTGCTTCAACTTTTGAGGAGATTTGATAAATTTAGGCGTTAAAGTTAGTCCTATTTGGCCTGGGAATTACAGCAGTGCCTCGATGAAAACTGGCAGCAAGTCGGCTTGTGAAAAAGCACATTTTGGGGTTTTTTTCATCTGGGGTAAAAAAATTATCGAAAAATCCACACGGCTGACTTGCCGGAAAATTGAAAAGAAATCTTAAGTTTAGTTGTCTGGAAATATATCTGATTGGTTTTCAAGAGGCTGAGAGACTTTGAAATATTTTTTGACCATTTTTGAATATTTAGCATTTAGCGTTGTTTGCTATGTGAGTTTATTTAGTGTGGTGCACCCTGCACACACGGACAGACGTATGAAGCCCAATTCCTTTCCACAACCATGCACATTGCAACGGATATATGAAGCCACAACCACGGCACGTTTGCGTGGTTGTGGCATGGTAAAAATAACGTTCTGGGGGTCATGCAATTAATAGAGTGTGTAATTATAACAATCTACAAGAACATGAGGGCTCTGGGCTTCAACTTTTGAGGAGATTTGATAAATTTAGGCGTTAAAGTTGGTCCTATTTGGCATGGGAATTACAGCAGTGCCTCGAAGAAAACTCAGCAGCAAGTCGGCTTGTGAAAAAGCACATTTTGGGGTTTTTTTCATCTGGGGTAAAACAATTATCGAAAATTCCACACGGCTGACCTGCCGAAAAAATGAAAAGAAATCTTAAGTTTAGTTGTCGGGAAATATATCTGATTGGTTTTCAAGAGGCTGTGAGACTTTGACATATTTTTTGAGCATTTTTGAATATTTAGCATTTAGCGTTGGTTGCTATGTGAGTTTATTTAGTGTGGTGCACCCTGCACATACGAACAGACGTATGAAGCCCAATTCCTTTCCACAACCATGCACATTGCAACGGATATATGAAGCCACAACCACGGCACGTTTGCGTGGTTGTGGCATGGTAAAAATAACGTTCTGGGGGTCATGCAATTAATAGACTGTGTAATTATAACAATCTACAAGAACATGAGGGCTCTGTGCTTCAACTTTTGAGGAGATTTGATAAGTTTAGGTGTTAAAGTTGGTCCTATTTGGCCTGGGAATTAGAGCAGTGCCTCGATGAAAACTGGCAGCAAGTCGGCTTGTGAAAAAGCACTTTTTTTTCTTTTTTCTCTGGGGTAAAACAATTATCGAAAATTCCACACGGCTGACCTGCCGAAAAAAATTGAAAAGAAATCTTAAGTTTAGTTGTTGGGAAATATATCTGATTAGTTTTCAAGAGGCTGAGAGACTTTGAAATATTTTTTGAGCATTTTTGAATATTTAGCATTTAGCGTTGGTTGCTACGTGAGTTTATTTAGTGTGGTGCACCCTGCACGCACGAACAGACGTATGTAGCCCAATTCCTTTCCACAACCATGCACATTGCAATGGATGTATGAAGCCACAACCACGGCACGTTTGCGTGGTTGAGGCATCGTAAAAATAACGTTCTGGGGTCATGCAATTAATAGACTGTGTAATTATAACAATCTACCAGAACATGAGGGCTCTGTGCTTCAACTTTTTAGGAGATTTGATAAATTTAGGCGTTAAAGTTAGTCCTATTTGGCATGGGAATTACAGCAGTGCCTCGATGAAAACTGGCAGCAAGTCGGCTTGTGAAAAAGCACATTTTGGGGGTTTTTTCATCTGGGGTAAAAAAATTATCGAAAAATCCACACGGCTGACTTGCCGAAAAATTGAAAAGAAATCTTAAGTTTAGTTGTCTGGAAATATATCTGATTGGTTTTCAAGAGGCTGAGAGACTTTGAAATATTTTTTGAGCATTTTTGAATATTTAGCATTTAGCGTTGTTTGCTATGTGAGTTTATTTAGTGTGGTGCACCCTGCACACACGAACAGACGTATGAAGCCCAATTCCTTTCCACAACCATGCACATTGCAACGGATATATGAAGCCACAACCACGGCACGTTTGCGTGGTTGTGGCATCGTAAAAATAACGTTCCGGGGGTCATGCAATTAATAGACTGTGTAATTATAACAATCTACAAGAACATGAGGGCTCTGGGCTTCAACTTTTGAGGAGATTTGATAAATTTAGGCGTTAAAGTTGGTCCTATTTGGCCTGGGAATTAGAGCAGTGCCTCGATGAAAACTGGCAGCAAGTCGGCTTGTGAAAAAGCACATTTTGGGGATTTTTTCATCTGAGGTAAAACAATTATCGAAAATTCCACACGGCTGACCTGCCGAAAAAATGAAAAGAAATCTTAAGTTTAGTTGTCGGGAAATATATCTGATTGGTTTTCAAGAGGCTGTGAGACTTTGACATATTTTTTGAGCATTTTTGAATATTTAGCATTTAGCGTTGGTTGCTACGTGAGTTTATTTAGTGTGGTGCACCCTGCACACACGAACAGACGTATGAAGCCCAATTCCTTTCCACAACCATGCACATTGCAACGGATATATGAAGCCACAACCACGGCACGTTTGCGTGGTTGTGGCATGGTAAAAATAACGTTCTCGGGGTCATGCAATTAATAGACTGTGTAATTATAACAATCTACAAGAACATGTGGGCTCTGTGCTTCAACTTTTGAGGAGATTTGATAAATTTAGGCGTTAAAGTTGGTCCTATTTGGCCTGGGAATTACAGCAGTGCCTCGATGAAAACTGGCAGCAAGTCGGCTTGTGAAAAAGCATATTTTTTTTCATTTTTCTCTGGGGTAAAACAATTATCGAAAATTCCACACGGCTGACCTGCCGAAAAAAATTGAAAAGAAATCTTAAGTTTAGTTGTCTGGAAGTATATCTGAATAGTTTACAAGAGGCTGAGAGACTTTGAAATATTTTTTGAGCATTTTTGAATATTTTGCATTTAGCGTTGGTTGCTATGTGAGTTTATTTAGTGTGGTGCACCCTGCACACACGAAGAGACGTATGAAGCCCAATTCCTTTCCACAACCATGCACATTGCAACGGATATATGAAGCCACAACCACGGCACGTTTGCGTGGTTGTGGCATGGTAAAAATAACGTTCTGGGGGTCATGCAATTAATAGACTGTGTAATTATAACAATCTACAAGAACATGAGGGCTCTGTGCTTCAACTTTTGAGGAGATTTGATAAATTTAGGCGTTAAAGTTGGTCCTATTTGGCCTGGGAATTAGAGCAGTGCCTCGATGAAAACTCAGCAGCAAGTCGGCTTGTGAAAAAGCACATTTTGGGGGTTTTTTCTTCTGGGGTAAAAAAATTATCGAAAATTCCACACGGCTGACCTGCCAAAAAATTGAAAAGAAATCTTAAGTTTAGTTGTCTGGAAATATATCTGATTTGTTTACAAGAGGCTGAGAGACTTTGAAATATTTTTTGAGCATTTTTGAATATTTAGCATTTAGCGTTGGTTGCTATGTGAGTTTATTTAGTGTGGTGCACCCTGCACACACGAACAGACGTATGAAGCCCAATTCCTTTCCACAACCATGCACATTGCAACGGATATATGAAGCCACAACCACGGCACGTTTGCGTGGTTGTGGCATGGTAAAAATAACGTTCTGGGGGTCATGCAATTAATAGACTGTGTAATTATAACAATCTACAAGAACATGAGGGCTCTGTGCTTCAACTTTTGAGGAGATTTGATAAATTTAGGCGTTAAAGTTGGTCCTATTTGGCCTGGGAATTACAGCAGTGCCTCGATGAAAACTGGCAGCAAGTCGGCTTGTGAAAAAGCACATTTTGGGGTTTTTTTCTTCTGGGGTAAAACAATTATCGAAAATTCCACACGGCTGACCTGCCGAAAAAATTGAAAAGAAATCTTAAGTTTAGTTGTTGGGAAATATATCTGATTAGTTTTCAAGAGGCTGAGAGACTTTGAAATATTTTTTGAGCATTTTTGAATATTTAGCATTTAGCGTTGGTTGCTACGTGAGTTTATTTAGTGTGGTGCACCCTGCACGCACGAACAGACGTATGAAGCCCAATTCCTTTCCACAACCATGCACATTGCAATGGATGTATGAAGCCACAACCACGGCACGTTTGCGTGATTGAGGCATCGTAAAAATAACGTTCTCGGGGTCATGCAATTCATAGATTGTGTAATTATAACAATCTACCAGAACATGAGGGCTCTGTGCTTCAACTTTTGAGGAGATTTGATAAATTTAGGCGTTAAAGTTAGTCCTATTTGGCTTGGGAATTACAGCAGTGCCTCGATGAAAACTGGCAGCAAGTCGGCTTGTGAAAAAGCACATTTTGGGGTTTTTTTCATCTGGGGTAAAATAATTATCGAAAAATCCACACGGCTGACCTGCCGAAAAATTGAAAAGAAATCTTAAGTTTAGTTGTCGGGAAATATATCTGATTTGTTTTCAAGAGGCTGAGAGACTTTGACATATTTTTTGAGCATTTGTGAATATTTAGCATTTAGCGTTGGTTGCTATGTGAGTTTATTTAGTGTGGTGCACCCTGCACGCACGAACAGACGTATGAAGCCCAATTCCTTTCCACAACCATGCACATTGTAATGGATGTATGAAGCCACAACCACGGCACGTTTGCGTGGTTGTGGCATGGTAAAAATAACGTTCTGGGAGTCATGCAATTAATAGACTGTGTAATTATAACAATCTACAAGAACATGAGGGCTCTGTGCTTCAACTTTTGAGTAGATTTGATAAACTTAGGCGTTAAAGTTGGTCCTATTTGGCCTGGGAATTACAGCAGTGCCTCGATAAAAACTGGCAGCAAGTCGGCTTGTGAAAAAGCACATTTTGGGGATTTTTTCGGGGGTAAAATAATTATCGAAAATTCCACACGGCTGACCTGCCGAAAAATTGAAAAGAAATCTTAAGTTTAGTTGTCTGGAAATATATCTGATTGGTTTACAAGAGGCTGAGAGACTTTGAAATATTTTTTGAGCTTTTTTGAATATTTAGCATTTAGCGTTGGTTGCTATGTGAGTTTATTTAGTGTGGTGCACCCTGCACACACGAACAGACGTATGAAGCCCAATTCCTTTCCACAACCATGCACATTGCAACGGATATATGAAGCCACAACCACGGCACGTTTGCGTGGTTGTGGCATGGTAAAAATAACGTTCTCGGGGTCATGCAATTAATAGACTGTGTAATTCTAACAATCTACAAGAACATGAGGGCTCTGTGCTTCAACTTTTGAGGAGATTTGATAAATTTAGGCGTTAAAGTTGGTCCTATTTGGCCTGGGAATTAGAGCAGTGCCTCGATGAAAACTGGCAGCAAGTCGGCTTGTGAAAAAGCACATTTTGTGGGGTTTTTCTTCTGGGGTAAAAAAATTATCGAAAATTCCACACGGCTGACCTGCCGAAAAATTGAAAAGAAATCTTAAGTTTAGTTGTCGGGAAATATATCTGATTTGTTTTCAAGAGGCTGAGAGACTTTGACATATTTTTTGAGCATTTGTGAATATTTAGCATTTAGCGTTGGTTGCTATGTGAGTTTATTTAGTGTGGTGCACCCTGCACGCACGAACAGACGTATGAAGCCCAATTCCTTTCCACAACCATGCACATTGTAATGGATGTATGAAGCCACAACCACGGCACGTTTGCGTGGTTGAGGCATGGTAAAAATAACGTTCTGGGGGTCATGCAATTAATAGACTGTGTAATTATAACAATCTACAAGAACATGAGGGCTCTGTGCTTCAACTTTTGAGGAGATTTGATAAACTTAGGCGTTAAAGTTGGTCCTATTTGGCCTGGAAATTACAGCAGTGCCTCGATGAAAACTGGCAGCAAGTCGGCTTGTGAAAAAGCACATTTTGGGGATTTTTTCGGGATAAAATAATTATCGAAAATTCCACACGGCTGACCTGCCGAAAAATTGAAAAGAAATCTTAAGTTTAGTTGTCTGGAAATATATCTGATTGGTTTACAAGAGGCTGAGAGACTTTGAAATATTTTTTGAGCTTTTTTGAATATTTAGCATTTAGCGTTGGTTGCTATGTGAGTTTATTTAGTGTGGTGCACCCTGCACACACGAACAGACGTATGAAGCCCAATTCCTTTCCACAGCCATGCACATTGCAACGGATATATGAAGCCACAACCACGGCACGTTTGCGTGGTTGTGGCATGGTAAAAATAACGTTCTGGGGGTCATGCAATTAATAGACTGTGTAATTATAACAATCTACAAGAACATGAGGGCTCTGTGCTTCAACTTTTGAGGAGATTTGATAAACTTAGGCGTTAAAGTTGGTCCTATTTGGCCTGGGAATTACAGCAGTGCCTCGATAAAAACTGGCAGCAAGTCGGCTTGTGAAAAAGCACATTTTGGGGATTTTTTCGGGATAAAATAATTATCGAAAATTCCACACGGCTGACCTGCCGAAAAATTGAAAAGAAATCTTAAGTTTAGTTGTCTGGAAATATATCTGATTGGTTTACAAGAGGCTGAGAGACTTTGAAATATCTTTTGAGCTTTTTTGAATATTTAGCATTTAGCGTTGGTTGCTATGTGAGTTTATTTAGTGTGGTGCACCCTGCACACACGAAGAGACGTATGAAGCCCAATTCCTTTCCACAACCATGCACATTGCAACGGATATATGAATCCACAACCACGGCACGTTTGCGTGGTTGTGGCATGGTAAAAATAACGTTCTGGGGGTCATGCAATTAATAGACTGTGTAATTCTAACAATCTACAAGAACATGAGGGCTCTGTGCTTCAACTTTTGAGGAGATTTGATAAATTTAGGCGTTAAAGTTGGTCCTATTTGGCCTGGGAATTAGAGCAGTGCCTCGATGAAAACTGGCAGCAAGTCGGCTTGTGAAAAAGCACATTTTGGGGGGTTTTTCTTCTGGGGTAAAAAAATTATCGAAAATTCCACACGGCTGACCTGCCGAAAAATTGAAAAGAAATCTTAAGTTTAGTTGTCGGGAAATATATCTGATTTGTTTTCAAGAGGCTGAGAGACTTTGAAATATTTTTTGAGCATTTTTGAATATTTAGCATTTAGCGTTGGTTGCTATGTGAGTTTATTTAGTGTGGTGCACCCTGCACACACGAACAGACGTATGAAGCCCAATTCCTTTCCACAACCATGCACATTGCAACGGATATATGAAGCCACAACCACGGCACGTTTGCGTGGTTGTGGCATGGTAAAAATAACGTTCTGGGGGTCATGCAATTAATAGACTGTGTAATTATAACAATCTACAAAAACATGAGGGCTCTGTGCTTCAACTTTTGCGGAGATTTGATAAGTTTAGGTGTTAAAGTTGGTCCTATTTGGCCTGGGAATTAGAGCAGTGCCTCGATGAAAACTGGCAGCAAGTCGGCTTGTGAAAAAGCACATTTTTTTTCTTTTTTCTCTGGGATAAAACAATTATCGAAAATTCCACACGGCTGACCTGCCGAAAAAAATTGAAAAGAAATCTTAAGTTTAGTTGTTGGGAAATATATCTGATTAGTTTTCAAGAGGCTGAGAGACTTTGAAATATTTTTTGAGCATTTTTGAATATTTAGCATTTAGCGTTGGTTGCTACGTGAGTTTATTTAGTGTGGTGCACCCTGCACGCACGAACAGACGTATGTAGCCCAATTCCTTTCCACAACCATGCACATTGCAATGGATGTATGAAGCCACAACCACGGCACGTTTGCGTGGTTGAGGCATCGTAAAAATAACGTTCTGGGGTCATGCAATTAATAGACTGTGTAATTATAACAATCTACCAGATCATGAGGGCTCTGTGCTTCAACTTTTGAGGAGATTTGATAAATTTAGGCGTTAAAGTTAGTCCTATTTGGCCTGGGAATTACAGCAGTGCCTCGATGAAAACTGGCAGCAAGTCGGCTTGTGAAAAAGCACATTTTGGGGTTTTTTCATCTGGGGTAAAAAAATTATCGAAAAATCCACACGGCTGACTTGCCGGAAAATTGAAAAGAAATCTTAAGTTTAGTTGTCTGGAAATATATCTGATTGGTTTTCAAGAGGCTGAGAGACTTTGAAATATTTTTTGACCATTTTTGAATATTTAGCATTTAGCGTTGTTTGCTATGTGAGTTTATTTAGTGTGGTGCACCCTGCACACACGGACAGACGTATGAAGCCCAATTCCTTTCCACAACCATGCACATTGCAACGGATATATGAAGCCACAACCACGGCACGTTTGCGTGGTTGTGGCATGGTAAAAATAACGTTCTGGGGGTCATGCAATTAATAGAGTGTGTAATTATAACAATCTACAAGAACATGAGGGCTCTGTGCTTCAACTTTTGAGGAGATTTGATAAATTTAGGCGTTAAAGTTGGTCCTATTTGGCCTGGGAATTAGAGCAGTGCCTCGATGAAAACTGGCAGCAAGTCGGCTTGTGAAAAAGCACATTTTGGGGGGTTTTTCTTCTGGGGTAAAAAAATTATCGAAAATTCCACACGGCTGACCTGCCGAAAAATTGAAAAGAAATCTTAAGTTTAGTTGTCTGGAAATATATCTGATTGGTTTTCAAGAGGCTGAGAGACTTTGAAATATTTTTTGAGCATTTTTGAATATTTAGCATTTAGCGTTGGTTGCTACGTGAGTTTATTTAGTGTGGTGCACCCTGCACACACGAACAGACGTATGAAGCCCAATTCCTTTCCACAACCATGCACATTGCAACGGATATATGAAGCCACAACCACGGCACGTTTGCGTGGTTGTGGCATGGTAAAAATAACGTTCTGGGGGTCATGCAATTAATAGACTGTGTAATTATAACAATCTACAAGAACATGAGGGCTCTGTGCTTCAACTTTTGAGGAGATTTGATAAATTTAGGCGTTAAAGTTGGTCCTATTTGGCCTGGGAATTAGAGCAGTGCCTCGATGAAAACTGGCAGCAAGTCGGCTTGTGAAAAAGCACATTTTGGGGGTTTTTCTTCTGGGGTAAAATAATTATCGAAAATTCCACACGGCTGACCTGCCGAAAAATTGAAAAGAAATCTTAAGTTTAGTTGTCGGGAAATATATCTGATTTGTTTTCAAGAGGCTGAGAGACTTTGAAATATTTTTTGAGCATTTTTGAATATTTAGCATTTAGCGTTGGTTGCTACGTGAGTTTATTTAGTGTGGTGCACCCTGCACACACGAACAGACGTATGAAGCCCAATTCCTTTCCACAACCATGCACATTGCAACGGATATATGAAGCCACAACCACGGCACGTTTGCGTGGTTGTGGCATGGTAAAAATAACGTTCTCGGGGTCATGCAATTAATAGACTGTGTAATTATAACAATCTACAAGAACATGAGGGCTCTGTGCTTCAACTTTTGAGGAGATTTGATAAATTTAGGCGTTAAAGTTGGTCCTATTTGGCCTGGGAATTAGAGCAGTGCCTCGATGAAAACTGGCAGCAAGTCGGCTTGTGAAAAAGCACATTTTGGGGTTTTTTTCTTCTGGGGTAAAAAAATTATCGAAAATTCCACACGGCTGACCTGCCGAAAAATTGAAAAGAAATCTTAAGTTTAGTTGTCGGGAAATATATCTGATTTGTTTTCAAGAGGCTGAGAGACTTTGAAATATTTTTTGAGCATTTTTGAATATTTAGCATTTAGCGTTGGTTGCTATGTGAGTTTATTTAGTGTGGTGCACCCTGCACACACGAACAGACGTATGAAGCCCAATTCCTTTCCACAACCATGCACATTGCAACGGATATATGAAGCCACAACCACGGCACGTTTGCGTGGTTGTGGCATGGTAAAAATAACGTTCTGGGGGTCATGCAATTAATAGACTGTGTAATTATAACAATCTACAAGAACATGAGGGCTCTGTGCTTCAACTTTTGAGGAGATTTGATAAGTTTAGGTGTTAAAGTTGGTCCTATTTGGCCTGGGAATTAGAGCAGTGCCTCGATGAAAACTGGCAGCAAGTCGGCTTGTGAAAAAGCACATTTTTTTTCTTTTTTCTCTGGGGTAAAACAATTATCGAAAATTCCACACGGCTGACCTGCCGAAAAAAATTGAAAAGAAATCTTAAGTTTAGTTGTTGGGAAATATATCTGATTAGTTTTCAAGAGGCTGAGAGACTTTGAAATATTTTTTGAGCATTTTTGAATATTTAGCATTTAGCGTTGGTTGCTACGTGAGTTTATTTAGTGTGGTGCACCCTGCACGCACGAACAGACGTATGTAGCCCAATTCCTTTCCACAACCATGCACATTGCAATGGATGTATGAAGCCACAACCACGGCACGTTTGCGTGGTTGAGGCATCGTAAAAATAACGTTCTGGGGGTCATGCAATTAATAGACTGTGTAATTATAACAATCTACCAGATCATGAGGGCTCTGTGCTTCAACTTTTGAGGAGATTTGATAAATTTAGGCGTTAAAGTTAGTCCTATTTGGCCTGGGAATTACAGCAGTGCCTCGATGAAAACTGGCAGCAAGTCGGCTTGTGAAAAAGCACATTTTGGGGTTTTTTTCATCTGGGGTAAAAAAATTATCGAAAAATCCACACGGCTGACTTGCCGGAAAATTGAAAAGAAATCTTAAGTTTAGTTGTCTGGAAATATATCTGATTGGTTTTCAAGAGGCTGAGAGACTTTGAAATATTTTTTGACCATTTTTGAATATTTAGCATTTAGCGTTGTTTGCTATGTGAGTTTATTTAGTGTGGTGCACCCTGCACACACGGACAGACGTATGAAGCCCAATTCCTTTCCACAACCATGCACATTGCAACGGATATATGAAGCCACAACCACGGCACGTTTGCGTGGTTGTGGCATGGTAAAAATAACGTTCTGGGGGTCATGCAATTAATAGAGTGTGTAATTATAACAATCTACAAGAACATGAGGGCTCTGTGCTTCAACTTTTGAGGAGATTTGATAAATTTAGGCGTTAAAGTTGGTCCTATTTGGCCTGGGAATTAGAGCAGTGCCTCGATGAAAACTGGCAGCAAGTCGGCTTGTGAAAAAGCACATTTTGGGGGGTTTTTCTTCTGGGGTAAAAAAATTATCGAAAATTCCACACGGCTGACCTGCCGAAAAATTGAAAAGAAATCTTAAGTTTAGTTGTCGGGAAATATATCTGATTTGTTTTCAAGAGGCTGAGAGACTTTGAAATATTTTTTGAGCATTTTTGAATATTTAGCATTTAGCGTTGGTTGCTATGTGAGTTTATTTAGTGTGGTGCACCCTGCACACACGAACAGACGTATGAAGCCCAATTCCTTTCCACAACCATGCACATTGCAACGGATATATGAAGCCACAACCACGGCACGTTTGCGTGGTTGTGGCATGGTAAAAATAACGTTCTGGGGGTCATGCAATTAATAGACTGTGTAATTATAACAATCTACAAGAACATGAGGGCTCTGTGCTTCAACTTTTGAGGAGATTTGATAAGTTTAGGTGTTAAAGTTGGTCCTATTTGGCCTGGGAATTAGAGCAGTGCCTCGATGAAAACTGGCAGCAAGTCGGCTTGTGAAAAAGCACATTTTTTTTCTTTTTTCTCTGGGGTAAAACAATTATCGAAAATTCCACACGGCTGACCTGCCGAAAAAAATTGAAAAGAAATCTTAAGTTTAGTTGTTGGGAAATATATCTGATTAGTTTTCAAGAGGCTGAGAGACTTTGAAATATTTTTTGAGCATTTTTGAATATTTAGCATTTAGCGTTGGTTGCTACGTGAGTTTATTTAGTGTGGTGCACCCTGCACGCACGAACAGACGTATGTAGCCCAATTCCTTTCCACAACCATGCACATTGCAATGGATGTATGAAGCCACAACCACGGCACGTTTGCGTGGTTGAGGCTTCGTAAAAATAACGTTCTGGGGGTCATGCAATTAATAGACTGTGTAATTATAACAATCTACCAGATCATGAGGGCCTTGTGCTTCAACTTTTGAGGAGATTTGATAAATTTAGGCGTTAAAGTTAGTCCTATTTGGCCTGGGAATTACAGCAGTGCCTCGATGAAAACTGGCAGCAAGTCGGCTTGTGAAAAAGCACATTTTGGGGTTTTTTTCATCTGGGGTAAAAAAATTATCGAAAAATCCACACGGCTGACTTGCCGGAAAATTGAAAAGAAATCTTAAGTTTAGTTGTCTGGAAATATATCTGATTGGTTTTCAAGAGGCTGAGAGACTTTGAAATATTTTTTGACCATTTTTGAATATTTAGCATTTAGCGTTGTTTGCTATGTGAGTTTATTTAGTGTGGTGCACCCTGCACACACGGACAGACGTATGAAGCCCAATTCCTTTCCACAACCATGCACATTGCAACGGATATATGAAGCCACAACCACGGCACGTTTGCGTGGTTGTGGCATGGTAAAAATACTGTCTGGGGGTCATGCAATTAATAGAGTGTGTAATTATAACAATCTACAAGAACATGAGGGCTCTGGGCTTCAACTTTTGAGAAGATTTGATAAATTTAGGCGTTAAAGTTGGTCCTATTTGGCATGGGAATTACAGCAGTGCCTCGAAGAAAACTCAGCAGCAAGTCGGCTTGTGAAAAAGCACATTTTGGGGTTTTTTTCATCTGGGGTAAAACAATTATCGAAAATTCCACACGGCTGACCTGCCGAAAAAATGAAAAGAAATCTTAAGTTTAGTTGTCGGGAAATATATCTGATTGGTTTTCAAGAGGCTGTGAGACTTTGACATATTTTTTGAGCATTTTTGAATATTTAGCATTTAGCGTTGGTTGCTATGTGAGTTTATTTAGTGTGGTGCACCCTGCACACACGAACAGACGTATGAAGCCCAATTTCTTTCCACAACCATGCACATTGCAACGGATATATGAAGCCACAACCACGGCACGTTTGCGTGGTTGTGGCATGGTAAAAATAACGTTCTGGGGGTCATGCAATTAATAGACTGTGTAATTATAACAATCTACAAGAACATGAGGGCTCTGTGCTTCAACTTTTGAGGAGATTTGATAAGTTTAGGTGTTAAAGTTGGTCCTATTTGGCCTGGGAATTAGAGCAGTGCCTCGATGAAAACTGGCAGCAAGTCGGCTTGTGAAAAAGCACATTTTTTCTTTTTCTCTGGGGTAAAACAATTATCGAAAATTCCACACGGCTGACCTGCCGAAAAAAATTGAAAAGAAATCTTAAGTTTAGTTGTTGGGAAATATATCTGATTAGTTTTCAAGAGGCTGAGAGACTTTGAAATATTTTTTGAGCATTTTTGAATATTTAGCATTTAGCGTTGGTTGCTACGTGAGTTTATTTAGTGTGGTGCACCCTGCACGCACGAACAGACGTATGTAGCCCAATTCCTTTCCACAACCATGCACATTGCAATGGATGTATGAAGCCACAACCACGGCACGTTTGCGTGGTTGAGGCATCGTAAAAATAACGTTCTGGGGGTCATGCAACTAATAGACTGTGTAATTATAACAATCTACCAGAACATGAGGGCTCTGTGCTTCAACTTTTGAGGAGATTTGATAAATTTAGGCGTTAAAGTTAGTCCTATTTGGCATGGGAATTACAGCAGTGCGTCGATGAAAACTGGCAGCAAGTCGGCTTGTGAAAAAGCACATTTTGGGGGTTTTTTCATCTGGGGTAAAAAAATTATCGAAAAATCCACACGGCTGACTTGCCGAAAAATTGAAAAGAAATCTTAAGTTTAGTTGTCTGGAAATATATCTGATTGGTTTTCAAGAGGCTGAGAGACTTTGAAATATTTTTTGAGCATTTTTGAATATTTAGCATTTAGCGTTGTTTGCTATGTGAGTTTATTTAGTGTGGTGCACCCTGCACACACGAACAGACGTATGAAGCCCAATTCCTTTCCACAACCATGCACATTGCAACGGATATATGAAGCCACAACCACGGCACGTTTGCGTGGTTGTGGCATGGTAAAAATAACGTTCTGGGGGTCATGCAATTAATAGAGTGTGTAATTATAACAATCTACAAGAACATGAGGGCTCTGGGCTTCAACTTTTGAGGAGATTTGATAAATTTAGGCGTTAAAGTTGGTCCTATTTGGCATGGGAATTACAGCAGTGCCTCGAAGAAAACTCAGCAGCAAGTCGGCTTGTGAAAAAGCACATTTTGGGGGGTTTTTTATCTGGGGTAAAACAATTATCGAAAATTCCACACGGCTGACCTGCCGAAAAAATGAAAAGAAATCTTAAGTTTAGTTGTCGGGAAATATATCTGATTGGTTTTCAAGAGGCTGTGAGACTTTGACATATTTTTTGAGCATTTTTGAATATTTAGCATTTAGCGTTGGTTGCTATGTGAGTTTATTTAGTGTGGTGCACCCTGCACACACGAACAGACGTATGAAGCCCAATTCCTTTCCACAACCATGCACATTGCAACGGATATATGAAGCCACAACCACGGCACGTTTGCGTGGTTGTGGCATGGTAAAAATAACGTTCTGGGGGTCATGCAATTAATAGACTGTGTAATTATAACAATCTACAAGAACATGAGGGCTCTGTGCTTCAACTTTTGAGGAGATTTGATAAGTTTAGGTGTTAAAGTTGGTCCTATTTGGCCTGGGAATTAGAGCAGTGCCTCGATGAAAACTGGCAGCAAGTCGGCTTGTGAAAAAGCACATTTTTTTTCTTTTTTCTCTGGGGTAAAACAATTATCGAAAATTCCACACGGCTGACCTGCCGAAAAAAATTGAAAAGAAATCTTAAGTTTAGTTGTTGGGAAATATATCTGATTAGTTTTCAAGAGGCTGAGAGACTTTGAAATATTTTTTGAGCATTTTTGAATATTTAGCATTTAGCGTTGGTTGCTACGTCAGTTTATTTAGTGTGGTGCACCATGCACGCACGAACAGACGTATGTAGCCCAATTCCTTTCCACAACCATGCACATTGCAATGGATGTATGAAGCCACAACCACGGCACGTTTGCGTGGTTGAGGCATCGTAAAAATAACGTTCTGGGGGTCATGCAATTAATAGACTGTGTAATTATAACAATCTACCAGAACATGAGGGCTCTGTGCTTCAACTTTTGAGGAGATTTGATAAATTTAGGCGTTAAAGTTAGTCCTATTTGGCATGGGAATTACAGCAGTGCGTCGATGAAAACTGGCAGCAAGTCGGCTTGTGAAAAAGCACATTTTGGGGGTTTTTTCATCTGGGGTAAAAAAATTATCGAAAAATCCACACGGCTGACTTGCCGAAAAATTGAAAAGAAATCTTAAGTTTAGTTGTCTGGAAATATATCTGATTGGTTTTCAAGAGGCTGAGAGACTTTGAAATATTTTTTGAGCATTTTTGAATATTTAGCATTTAGCGTTGTTTGCTATGTGAGTTTATTTAGTGTGGTGCACCCTGCACACACGAACAGACGTATGAAGCCCAATTCCTTTCCACAACCATGCACATTGCAACGGATATATGAAGCCACAACCACGGCACGTTTGCGTGGTTGTGGCATGGTAAAAATAACGTTCTGGGGGTCATGCAATTAATAGAGTGTGTAATTATAACAATCTACAAGAACATGAGGGCTCTGGGCTTCAACTTTTGAGGAGATTTGATAAATTTAGGCGTTAAAGTTGGTCCTATTTGGCATGGGAATTACAGCAGTGCGTCGATGAAAACTGGCAGCAAGTCGGCTTGTGAAAAAGCACATTTTGGGGGTTTTTTCATCTGGGGTAAAACAATTATCGAAAATTCCACACGGCTGACCTGCCGAAAAAATGAAAAGAAATCTTAAGTTTAGTTGTCGGGAAATATATCTGATTGGTTTTCAAGAGGCTGTGAGACTTTGACATATTTTTTGAGCATTTTTGAATATTTAGCATTTAGCGTTGGTTGCTATGTGAGTTTATTTAGTGTGGTGCACCCTGCACACACGAACAGACGTATGAAGCCCAATTCCTTTCCACAACCATGCACATTGCAACGGATATATGAAGTCACAACCACGGCACGTTTGCGTGGTTGTGGCATGGTAAAAATAACGTTCTGGGGGTCATGCAATTAATAGACTGTGTAATTATAACAATCTACAAGAACATGAGGGCTCTGTGCTTCAACTTTTGAGGAGATTTGATAAGTTTAGGTGTTAAAGTTGGTCCTATTTGGCCTGGGAATTAGAGCAGTGCCTCGATGAAAACTGGCAGCAAGTCGGCTTGTGAAAAAGCACATTTTTTTTCTTTTTTCATCTGGGGTAAAAAAATTATCGAAAAATCCACACGGCTGACTTGCCAAAAAATTGAAAAGAAATCTTAAGTTTAGTTGTTGGGAAATATATCTGATTAGTTTTCAAGAGGCTGAGAGACTTTGAAATATTTTTTGAGCATTTTTGAATATTTAGCATTTAGCGTTGGTTGCTACGTGAGTTTATTTAGTGTGGTGCACCCTGCACGCACGAACAGACGTATGTAGCCCAATTCCTTTCCACAACCATGCACATTGCAATGGATGTATGAAGCCACAACCACGGCACGTTTGCGTGGTTGAGGCATCGTAAAAATAACGTTCTGGGGGTCATGCAATTAATAGACTGTGTAATTATAACAATCTACCAGAACATGAGGGCTCTGTGCTTCAACTTTTGAGGAGATTTGATAAATTTAGGCGTTAAAGTTAGTCCTATTTGGCATGGGAATTACAGCAGTGCGTCGATGAAAACTGGCAGCAAGTCGGCTTGTGAAAAAGCACATTTTGGGGTTTTTTTCATCTGGGGTAAAAAAATTATCGAAAAATCCACACGGCTGACTTGCCGAAAAATTGAAAAGAAATCTTAAGTTTAGTTGTCTGGAAATATATCTGATTGGTTTTCAAGAGGCTGAGAGACTTTGAAATATTTTTTGAGCATTTTTGAATATTTAGCATTTAGCGTTGTTTGCTATGTGAGTTTATTTAGTGTGGTGCACCCTGCACACACGAACAGACGTATGAAGCCCAATTCCTTTCCACAACCATGCACATTGCAACGGATATATGAAGCCACAACCACGGCACGTTTGCGTGGTTGTGGCATGGTAAAAATAACGTTCTGGGGGTCATGCAATTAATAGAGTGTGTAATTATAACAATCTACAAGAACATGAGGGCTCTGGGCTTCAACTTTTGAGGAGATTTGATAAATTTAGGCGTTAAAGTTGGTCCTATTAGGCATGGGAATTACAGCAGTGCCTCGAAGAAAACTCAGCAGCAAGTCGGCTTGTGAAAAAGCACATTTTGGGGGTTTTTTCATCTGGGGTAAAACAATTATCGAAAATTCCACACGGCTGACCTGCCGAAAAAATGAAAAGAAATCTTAAGTTTAGTTGTCTGGAAATATATCTGATTGGTTTTCAAGAGGCTGTGAGACTTTGACATATTTTTTGAGCATTTTTGAATATTTAGCATTTAGCGTTGGTTGCTATGTGAGTTTATTTAGTGTGGTGCACCCTGCACACACGAACAGACGTATGAAGCCCAATTCCTTTCCACAACCATGCACATTGCAACGGATATATGAAGTCACAACCACGGCACGTTTGCGTGGTTGTGGCATGGTAAAAATAACGTTCTGGGGGTCATGCAATTAATAGACTGTGTAATTATAACAATCTACAAGAACATGAGGGCTCTGTGCTTCAACTTTTGAGGAGATTTGATAAGTTTAGGTGTTAAAGTTGGTCCTATTTGGCCTGGGAATTAGAGCAGTGCCTCGATGAAAACTGGCAGCAAGTCGGCTTGTGAAAAAGCACATTTTTTTTCTTTTTTCTCTGGGGTAAAACAATTATCGAAAATTCCACACGGCTGACCTGCCGAAAAAATTGAAAAGAAATCTTAAGTTTAGTTGTTGGGAAATATATCTGATTGGTTTTCAAGAGGCTGAGAGACTTTGAAATATTTTTTGAGCATTTTTGAATATTTAGCATTTAGCGTTGGCTGCTACGTGAGTTTATTTAGTGTGGTGCACCCTGCACGCACGAACAGACGTATGTAGCCCAATTCCTTTCCACAACCATGCACATTGCAATGGATGTATGAAGCCACAACCACGGCACGTTTGCGTGGTTGAGGCATCGTAAAAATAACGTTTTGGGGGTCATGCAATTAATAGACTGTGTAATTATAACAATCTACAAGAACATGAGTGCTCTGTGCTTCAACTTTTGAGGAGATTTGATAAATTTAGGCGTTAAAGTTAGTCCTATTTGGCTTGGGAATTACAGCAGTGCCTCGATGAAAACTGGCAGCAAGTCGGCTTGTGAAAAAGCACATTTTGGGGGTTTTTTCATCTGGGGTAAAATAATTATCGAAAAATCCACACGGCTGACTTGCCAAAAAATTGAAAAGAAATCTTAAGTTTAGTTGTCGGGAAATATATCTGATTTGTTTTCAAGAGGCTGAGAGACTTTGACATATTTTTTGAGCATTTTTGAATATTTAGCATTTAGCGTTGGTTGCT
>JAJGQC010000206.1:0-50000 GCA_021014325.1 Plazaster borealis
ACGGTTTCAGTAAAAACGAAACAGCGGGTGTATTATTTCATCCACACGAGGGGCTTCACCTTAAACAAAAAAAAATACGTCTTGAAGAAATCTACTCTTCTATAATGCGGGGGTTCATGGTTTCAAATCTCACCCTCAGGACGTGGAAAGCACTGAGTTTACAGTGCGTAATACACATCGGTGGAATTATTTAAAAAAACACCACATTTATTTCTTGGAAATTAACATATCAATTTCATGTTTTGATATCAATATCATTTTGTTTTAAAATATTACAATGTTGTCATACACATTATGGAGTCAGTAATACAATTTGCTTTTATTAATTTTTGGGGGTTATAAACTCAAATGTTTTAGTGTTAACGTGTATCAAAATTGTATTCAGTTTCATAAATGTTATCTCATGAATCGGTTAATTGGAGTTTTTCAATTCCCAAAGAGTTCTATTCACTTTGTCGGATTTGCAGCTTTATCATGACTATATCGTCTCCCACGATGAGTATTTTGGATCTATCCCAGTCATTTAGTCCTGACATTTATGCCCAATAACTGTCAGTTTGATTTATCGAAGAATATAGTCTTAAATGAACAGGCAATTGAGTATAAACAAAAAACACTGTTGAGTGTCGTGGTCTATAGAGGGCACCTGTCTCAAGTTATAGAGTAGTCAATGTGGGATTGGTTCTACCTTAGAGTAAAGACATTGTTGTAAGGACCTGTATTGCTTTGTCCCTCGGATAGAACGTAAAGCTCGAGATATGGTGTGTATTATTTGGTGCTCGATATGGGGGCGTGTTGGCACCCCCTAATGCATTACATACGAAGTGTGGACCTAAGAACAAAAGAGGTCCACATAAGGCAGGGTTTTGAAGCCCTATGTGGAATTAGACACGTCCACACAAGGTTTTCACCAGTGTTAAAGAATAGGATTTTCCTTTTTTTTTTCTTTTTTTCTTTTTTTTTTTTTTCTTTTTTTTTTGGGGGGGGGCGGGATTTGGGGGCTTCTTCTGTACAAGAGGAAAATAGTGAGTTCAAGTATGGGAACATCGGGGGGGTAGGGGTGGGGGTACCCTCTGCCATATCGAGTATGGCATATCTTGCCTCTGCGTTTCTGGCATGGCAGCAATATGCCCTACCTTACCTTGTAACCCTTTCAAGGTGTTGTATTAAAGGGTGTGTACAACATTGGTAAGAATAAAAATATAAATGCTCACAGATTCGCACATATATACTCACATGGTAAAAAGATGGTCATGGTAGAAAACTTCCCTTGAAATAGTTGTGCTTGAAATGCCATAGTTTTTACGAAATGAGTAAAATAATAGTATTTATCCTGCAAAAAAGTTAAAACACATAAGGGGGTTTTTCACTGTTTTCTCATGACTCCGAAGACCGATTTAGCTTTAAAACTTTCACAGGTTTGTTGTTTCATGTACATGTTGGGTCACATCGAGTTTGGATACAGGTCTTTGGCAATTACCAATGTTGTATACACCCTTTAAGGTTGATTCATCTCATAAATCATTCTTTAACAATCTCCACCATATAGATGTACAATATATTATTATTTATCATGATGCTGCATATAAAAGTCTAAAGCTATTTGTATCTTTTTGTTGACTGATTAAATAAGAGCTTACATCAGGGATTGAGCCTTGGAATCAGACATTATTAATGACTCAGTGGTTATTTTTGGATAGCCTGGTACTTAAGTCGACTTATGAATCACCTATCGGTCGATGACACTGTCCGCTGGGACTCAATCAAAGTTAATGTTGTCTCACTTTCTTTGTTCCATTTTTCAAGGGGTGAGAATTTAAAAATATCTCAGTGTTCCTTGCCCACACGGAAGCATTAAAGGAGAATCACTGCTTTTTTTAAGAGTAAATTCTTTCCCGTATTCTTGTTTTCGATAATATACACACTACTCTATAGTTCGACAAAACCTGTAAAGTTTCTTCAGATTATGGTGGTCACGTTTTCAAATAACCGAATAATCGTTAATGCTTTTTCGAGTATTTAGTGATCGTCTATTGACCCCTTAGGTTTGTGTGTTTTAACATGACACTCAAAAAGCAGTAATGAAAAGAAAAAAATATCCACCGAATTTACAAAGAAAAAAACAAAACAAAACAAAAACAGACGGAGTTTCAAATGTCTCCTTCAATCCAAACCCAATTAGCATCAACATCCAATCCCGTACGTATTCAAAATCTCGTATAGTCTCGTATTCTACAAGCATGTGAATCATTTCTTAAACAACTTCTATATAGCTCAGTGTGTGGGGGGGGGGGGGTCAAGAGAAACTGTTGTTTGTCTTGTTTCAATGTTCAAAAAAGAAGAAGACGAAACTACATAATTGATAAGCCTTTGGTACTTTATGAACCGGCGAGAAGCTGAAAATGCCCCGCGGAAGACCTTTCATTATTGGTTATTTTGTTTGTTATGGAATACGATTCAGTCGCCTCACAAGCATTCCTTGTTTACTCGGAGGTTTTCATTCGTGGAGGTTTTTCATTAATATTACACAGTTATTTGAGATGTAGGCCTAGTATCGTTTTCCTACTTCTCGATATTTGTTTTCCAAAAGCTGAAGATAATATTGGCGCTTTACAAGTTCCTTTTTAAGGGTCTGTATACGTTTGGTAATGACTCTGAAAATTAATGGCAATAAAAACTTACTTGGTAAGAAGTACAGCAGCTTTGGATAGTATAATGCATTTTGAGAAACTTTTCACTTCGAAGTTCTGCGGTTATGGAAAAAGATAGGCTATCACTTGATACCCCCCCCCCAAAAAAGCGTTACTGCAGTAACATTTCTCAGATTGTGTATTCCAATGGCAGATTATTCTTCCCTCGTGGACAAACCGCTCCAGAATTTCGTCAAAATCTCAAAAACGCTACCGCCTTTTGAAATGAAATTTTCACATGTTAATTTTATGGTATATATCTACATTTAAACAGGATTGACACAATCATTTGGTTCCAATTACCAAACGTACACAATTCCTTTAAAGGTAGGGTCAGAATATAGATTGGTTTTAGTCCACGTAATGCTGATTTTAAACCAAATTGTCAATAAAGATAGTCGCCTGTGGAAGTTTCAGCTGATACAGCGTCTACTTGTTGAGAAAACAGCAAACAACTGTCACGGTATTTTCCTCAAGAGCGTTGAATCCATCCACGTTTAGGCGGTGACAGCGGGTACCAACTGCATCTCCGGCTGCACCATACACAAACGGACACCACGTATATTTGAATCTCCAAAACTTGCCATGAGGTTCGATAGAAAATAGCCTTCAAATGTATGTGTCCCCCCCCCTCCCCCCCCCTCCGCTCATCCCTCCCCAAATGTCTGGTTAGGCCACTGGATAAACCAATATTAGTATTGACGGTATTGCGAAAGATCAGCCCTTCGTTTTGTCGATTAGCTCAACTTGAAGGTTATAAGACATGCCTGAAAATATTTTTAGAAAGACAAATTAAAAAAATTAATAATAAGTTGAAATTAAACCTTGTTGCAAAGTATACGAGACCAATGGCCAGTGCACCAGTACTGTAAAATCGTTGATGTTCCGAAGAGGCGGAAGGTAAAGCATTTGGAAGCAAATGAAAAAAGGAACAATCGATCTTTGATCTAAATATCACATTTCACGACTTCTATCTATGGATTCTTCGTCCAGATGAATAATAATAGGACCATGGCTCTTTTTATTTTGTTTATGTACAGTCACGAACTCTCCAGATTTTGTTTTTGCTGAGATGGACAGTCCATTACGGGGTTGTTTTGAGGGGGGGGGGGGTCGCCAGATTTGTGTAAACTGTTCAGTTTGTTCAGGGAGTCCGCTCAAACGTTGTGATGAGCATGACTTTTGGATGGAGCTGCCAACAGGTTTGATGACGTAATTTCAAGGGAGTGTAGACGCAAAACGTGCTTTGTCGTCAATCGAGGACTTGCTGTTATTCCGATATTTGTGTAAGCTTTTCATTTTGTTCAGGAAGCCCGCTCAAAGTTTGTGAAGAGTGTGCCTTGATGACGTTGCTGCCAAAAGGTTTGGTGACGTAATTTGAAGGGAGTCTACACGCAAAACTTGCTTTGTCGTCAACCGAGGACTTCCTATAGTTCCGATATTTTGTGTGAACGTTTCATTTTGTTCAGGAAGCCCACTCGAAGTTTGTGAACATTGTTGCCCTTTTGGTGAAACTTCCAAAGGTTTTACTGAGTTATGTCGTAATTGAAAGAGAGTGTGCACACAAAACTTACTTTTTCGTCAACCGAGGAATTCCTATTGTTCTACCCTATTGTGTTATGAAAGATTTTCGGTTCGAATGTGGACAGACAATGCGCAAGATTTAGTGTACAGGTCCATGGAGCTTATTGGCAAAATCTAAATTGACTTGGGTGTTGGAGGTGAATAAACTCTCTCCATGCATGGCAGTGTTTCATATATAAATCAAAAGAAGAAGGGAAGAAGAAGGTCATTTTGGTTGGCGAGCTGTTTGCAACAGCTTGTCTTGTTTCATAATATTTATTGATGCATCATTGATACTGTATCATATTTGTATAAAAAGTATTGGTAAGCTTTGATATTGAAGAAGATAGAAGGCCAATTTGGTTGGTGAGCTGTTTGCATTAGCTTGTCTTGTTTCATAATATTTATTGATACAACAATGGTGCTGTATCATATTTGTATAAAAAGTACTGGTAAGTTTTGAGATTGAAATATGATAATGAGGGATAAACACCTTTGGCATGACGTTGTGATTGGGATCTCGATTGCGACCGCTAAATGAATGAAATGCTTATAACATGAATAAGCTTTGAGATTGAAAAGAAAGTGGTTCATACTACAATTTTGTTTCATCATTTATTCATTCAGTCATTGTGTATTATACCTTTAATATGGAAGTGGTGTTGTACCGATAGATACACACACGGAGACTCATATCCATAGGCACCAATTAATTAGAGAGACCGGAAAGGTCTAGAGAAATGAAAGGCGGCTGGCACGATGGTTGGTGCAATCAATGCTAACCCTCCACTTCTTCAGCTAGACAATCAATGACATGAATATGCAGGACTTGTAAATCTCAAGAAAGGAAGACCATATGGAACTTTGTGATTAAACTCACTTCTTGCCAGAGTTCCCAAGGGATAACAATAAGGGTGATAATGTTGACTGCTCCGGTATCACCTCGGGAGTCGTCTTTTTAAAACTAAAACGAGTAAAAGCAGTCGATATTTGTTGTACATTATCCCACACGGTGCACTGAAATAGAAGTTTATGGTACAACAAAGAAGCTTCGGTTGCTACGGGTATAATACAGTGGTTGCAGGTGTATCATCGAGTTCGCGCGGCTTTAGTAAAACAATAAAATGCGGTTTAAACCAATCACAACACATAATCTAAGTCAGGGGGTGTTATATAATGAAAATATTGAACGTATGCTAAACATGGACATGTCTTTCAGAAAAGTCACAAGCTATAACAGTCAAGTTTGAATATCGAGAACTAGGTATTCTCGAAACCACGACTTGGGCTTGGGATTCGCTGTTGGGAAAACGTGTGCTTTCCTTACGGGGCTTCAACCAGGCGGATGGAGCTCATGTTGGAGCTCAAACCCAAGCCATGGGTTCGAAAAGGGCCATAGTTTCGTTTCTCCTTGCATATGACGTCACAAGACCCAAACAGCGCCCTCATCACTGAGGTCAATGAAGACCTACCATTGGCTGAGAGTTGTGCGGGGGGGGTAGTTCACACATGCACGTTTCCATTGTACGACCTCAGCGATGGCGGCCATTTGCAATTGCAATGGCGTGTCGTGGTCGAGCGGATAAGAACACCGAACTCAAGCTCTGGTGTTTCTGATCAGCAGAGTGTGGGTTCGAATCCCATTCGTGACACTTGTGTCCTATAAGCAAGATACTTAACCACATGCTTCGTCCTTCGGATGGGACGTAAAGCCGTTGGTCCCGTGTGTTGTGCAATGCACGTAAAAGAACCCAGTGCACTTATCGTAAAGAGAAGGGGTTCACCCCGGTGTTCCTGGTTTGATCGGCAGCATATTGCGCCACAGCACCTTGTAAACCAGTACATGGTGCTATAAATGACTAGGCCTCATACTTCAAACGTACCTCCACACATACCTTGCAAGAAAAAAATGTAGTCCCAGCGCTTTGCATCCTCTGGTAAAAGGCGCTGTATAAATGTCATGTTTATTTATTTATTTATTTATTTATTTATTTATTTATTATTAAGTTCCAAATCATTGAAATCTGTTTACTTAACGCTGTGTCTGAATTAAGTGACTTCGGCTATGACTATGGCTATGGCTTTCACCTTGTTAACGATCTGGCCATAGCCACTGCCGAAGCCATAAAGTCGGACGTGGCCTTAAAGTGACGTCCATGATAACCGGAAGAGTACGATGATACATTAACTACATGATTTTCGGATGGATTCATTGCCACAACTTCAACTACCAGTTTCAATTTTTGTTTTGTGGGGAATTGTGATGGAACCTCGTATACCCAATTTTTGGACACTTCGTCCTGCCAGACATTGGCCAATTAGGCCTATACCTCAAGGTTTGCCATTCTTAACCCTGACGTGAAAAATATGTTGTTATTATGCAGACATTTGAACTTAAAGGAACGTTACAGAACTGGTAATTAAAATTTTCTTTAATATCACAGATTTACATAAAACTTACACGGTCTAATGATGATGATAGTAGAAAACATCCCTAGAAATATTTTTGTCTGAAATGCCATATTTGATGAGAAATAAATAAAACTAATTTCCGATTGGAGTTTATCGCTCATGAGCGTTTTGTTCATACATTGTATAACACATGCAAATGTGTAATCGGTTTTTCACTATTTTGTCGTGACCCAGATGGCCGATCGATCTCAAACTTCTGCAGGTTTGTCAGTTTATGTATATGGTGGATTATATAAAGTGCTTACACTGCCAGCAACTGTTTCGCTAGCAAAAACCAATTTTGTAATGTTCCTTTAAGCAGGAGATTTGACATTAACCCCAAGTCCCCTGTGTGATTGACTAGAACCGTCAATCTTGAGTAGTGCTGGCTCTGAAAAGAGCCAGTTTGTTACGCCACACAGTCATATAGATATGTTTATACAGTTATGCATTTTCTGTTTCATAATGTGAGATAAAACTACCGAGTATTTCGTAGCGTAAACAAAAATGGCATGAAACACTTTTTATAAGCTTTGTACATAAACACGATTAAGAAACTGCTAGGAGTCTTCCACGCCGTTTTCACAAAATAATGATGTGCGTCCATTTTGATATGACGGTTATCTTTAAAATAATACATGTAAATAAAACAAGTCGAACACATTTTAGTCTTCACATTAAACATGGTTTGTAACCCCTTTACTTAACAATGTAATGATCTCTGTGGATATCATAGGCAGTGAGTCATCTATACTAGGCCGAGCGAAAAGCGAAAAATTGAATCATGCGGGGAAAATGATAATCGTGTTCAAGCGGACTATTCAGATCCCCGACGACAGAAGTAGGCCTATGACCTGTTTTTGAAATAAATAAGATTGGCATTGAAGTGGGGTGATTATTAAGGAAACGGTGTTCCTAACACGATCTTACGATTGATTGGAGATCTCACTTTCTGTGTGTCCCCCCCCCCGTCATCTGAAGATAAGTCCTAGATTTGTCGACTTGTGGAAACGGTGATTTTGTATTGACAATGGTGGGCGAACCATCCTGAAAGTCAGCAACAGCTTCGAACGTTCGTTAGCGAAGCGTGGAGTGATGAAATCTTCTATAGTTAGAGGATTTTTTAGATTTCGCATGGAAGTATTTGTGGTGTCTTAATACCAGCAAGTAATTCCATTCCTTGAGTATTGATCAAGAACAAATCTATTAAAAGCCGGTAGCTTTGCGCATGAACGACCTTCATGCGAAGCAGGGAAAAAATTAATGACGTATCTGCTTTTCAACGGAAAGCTTCATTCATTCCTTCATTTTTATTAAAACACCAACTGGCAGCACAAAGCTGAATTATGGCATTACAAGATAAGAAAAACACCAGTTAAAAGCTTGATAGTTAATAGCTTATTCACAACATTGAGATGAGAGTAATATCATGTATAATTTGTTATATAAGTTGTCTAAGGTCAGACAGGCCTAAACCTAATAGTAAATTTCATTTGAGAACATAGAAACGGATTGTATATTACGTTTTCACGTCTTCCGCAACGAAAGTAACGTAATAAGACGCGAACTGGTTTTTCACCTCGTATTTGGTGACATGTTTTCAGGTATGGTCAATATCCTTACAGACTGTAAACTATTGGCATTACTATATGGATGTCAATTTGACATGTGACAATTGAATTACGCATATCGCAAGTCGTCTTTGACCCACATTTTGCGCCACATCTTTTCCTTCTCAAAAATTTGGGTCAGCCGGCCAAACCCTTCATATTCATTTGATCTTAATTCAATATATCCCCGTTTCATGACCAAAGGTGATTAGGAGAGACAATAAAACCGTGTTTGGGTTGCAACAAAAATATTGGAACAGCAGTGCATGAAATAGTCGAGATTATCTCATAAATGGTTCGGTGCAAGAAACGCAAGCGCAACCATGAAGTGTCCATTATCGTCCCAAGGAGTCCGGGACTTCTTCTAAAACGTGTACGACTGTTCCATGTGCTCACACCTCGATTTGATTGAAACGCTGTGTTTTGTTTGCTTGTGTTTGTGGTTTTTGGTGGTTTTTTTTGCAAGGCAGGGGATGACCGTCGAGCAGTTTGGGGTCGAGGGTAGTTATACTGCAGGGATTTTGTGCTGGATACCATCCGAAACCTTCGAATACCGCGGGGAACTTCTCGGGTTGTTCGGCCGTGTTGGACGGGGCGCGTGAAGCCGGTGAGCACTGGGACGGTCGGTCAATATGAAAAGTGTTGGGTTCTGATTGCGGTTTTGGGATTTCATTGCAGTGGCCCTGCGTTTCAGCGAACCTAAATAAAGATAGTTTATATTCAGTTGCACGCCCCTATACTGCGTCTCTAACAACTCATAACCCCGATTTAAGATAAATCTCACATAAGAAATAATCTAAATTTTACTCAAGGTAATACAGAGCCATCTTCTTTTATTTCCGTCTAGTATCCTGTTTACGTAATATTACTTGACAGTACAACAAACCAAGGGGGCCAGATTGTCTTTCTTCATACCGGTTTATATTTTGTTAAATGAAGAACGAGATGACATTGAATGCGTGGAGACAGCGACCGTCTTCATCTTCAGCCATTTTTGTCTAGTTCCCTAAATACACTAATTTCAACACAGTGTTTATTTTGAAACACACCACTGGAGCCAGATTGGTTTTTTTTTTCTAGTCACCGAGTCTCTGTTTGTTGGATGCATTTCAATGGCAGATAATGCAATAATATAGACACTCTTACTAAAGATTGAGATTGCCATCTTCTGGCTCACTGCGTATCCTTCTTAAATTCCTCACGAATCGATCACCAAATGCAGACATAAACTTGTGTAATATCCACTCTATGTAGAAGAAGGACGAAAGAAGAAAACAAGAAAAAAAAATGCTACTCTATTTCGACAATCTGTCAGTAAACTGTCACCGGATGCCGATAGCGCGGAAGTTGTCTGCGGGGAACTGGAGAACGACTGCAACGCACTCCTGAAGAACCCATCAGTAATTCCCCCGGTTTCTCCCGAGGTGCCCGGCGGTAGTTCAAGATGTGAACCAGCCGTGATTTTTGTTTACCGATTTGCTTGTTCTGCTGAAAGTCTTATCATGATGTTAGTTTGCTAAAAGAAGGGGCGTGGCCGTTCATTTTAAAGACAGTCTGTAATAATAAAGAGAAAAGTGCAATTTTTGTATAGAGCGTGTACTCGTCGTGAATTTTACATGAATAAAACACAGCATCATGCATTGCCTTTGTATACAGAGCTTTGCCAATTGACTTCTCGCATTTTAGTAAAGGGGAATGGTGTACCCCCTAATGTGTCTTCATTGTGTGCTTGGAATCCCAGGATTTTTTTTTTTTTTTGGGGGGGGGGTACTTCTAAACAACAGGAAAATGGTGTGTTAAAGTATGGGAACATTGGGTGGGATCTCTGCCCTAATCAGGTATAGTACAACTTGTCATCCTGAAATTGTATAGGATTGCACCTCTAGGCTATAGCTCCCTACCTTTGTGAATGACAGTTGAGGTTTTACATGTTTTCGGGGAATGTGAATTTTTAAAGGAACGAACATTTATCAGATATGTATGTACACCGTACTTGTCGATCCGAGCTGTAAGCACAAGTTAAACCCAGCACTATAATTCTGATTACAATAAGTGTAGTCAGCATAGTATGTTAATTAGCGTTTAAAAATTAGCTTCTATGGCCTTAAAGTCACGATAGAAGCTTATATTATTAACATAATTATGCTAAGTATTCTGTGTATTTCAAGAATTAGGCAAGGATGGTAATTTACCCAAGCAAAAAACCATCAAACTGCCATAACCATTAAATATTGATGCTCTTGTATACTAATTAACATGCTATAACTGTCAAACGTTAAACAAGCTAATTGAATATGTTAATTTAACTATGCTTACTATCCATAACTGCCGAACATTGAACAAGCTATGTGAATATGCTAATTTACATATATTGTAATTATCTTGCAACTGTCCAACAACGAACAAGCTAATTGAATATGCCAACATTAATGGCTAGTCTAATTAGGCCTACCTTACTGGCAGACATTAAGCAAACTAATCAATGTACCTAAGCTTATCACGTGCTCATATTACTGTCAAGCACAAGTGCAAAGACTGTGCATTTCTTGCACTCAGACGTAATTGAACATTTTTTGAAAACCTCGAGTTTCCAAGTAGATACATATCACTTCAACGTGTGAGACGAAAACAAAATTGCACACTTCAACGAGTCCAAATGTTCGAACACACTTTAGGCTTGCACGCACAGTCTATTATTATTATGCTAATTTGCCAGACATGATAATTTACCAATTATGCTTATTACGCTAATTGACCAACGACCATAACACAACGAGGCGAGGAGCAAACAAATAAGTGATGTAAAATGAACCACTGTTGTTATTCATCTAAACTGCTATGGGGTAATAATCGAAATGTTGCTGTTTATGCTAATTATGCTAATAATAATAGTATCGTTCAGCACGGAGCATAGTGTGATGTTAATTTCATTAATATGCTAATTACCCACGTGCACATTCCTTTGACGCGAAGATAACAGATCCAACCGTAGCGAAATGGCAAGGGAAAGCACTGGAAACATCAGCTAAAAAATGTCTCTCAATTTGTTATTTATCCACCGCAGCGGGAATACGGGGACGGATAGTTACCGGAGCCAGTTTTCCCGCTACACGCCCCCGTGGACCACCGACCCTAGGCTCGAAGTGCGCTCTGAGGTTTTTAAAACAAAGAAAATGGTTGTAAACATTATTCTCAGGCGGTTGCCCAAAATAGAGTGGTTGCAAGCCATGCCATTCACCCGGTAGGCAATTGTCATGCTGAAAATAGCCTATACGTATAAACCATGACAGCAAATTATAGTGAAGCATTTCCTTGGATGAAACGAAATGGAAACATTAGCTTTTTTTCGCAATTAATGTGGCGCTCGCAGAAAATGACCAGTTGTCAAAATAAATGACTTTCGTTGTAAATTGTCTTCAAAAATAAAGTAACCTATTTGAATGACAGACGATGAACCATCAATAATAATACCACAAGTCATTTTTGGTGATGTCGTGAACGGAATCAACCATTTGAACAGTTTATTTGAACATGTACAAAACCCATTTTAAAATATATTTTTGTTTCATGTTATTTTTTGCATTTACATTAATGTCAATAGAGCATGTAAGCATCAATACAGATTTTACCTGTTTATTTTGTTTTAAATTTCACCTTGAATTAACGAATTAATTTCGAGTCTGCAGATGGCAAAGCAAAACAATTGATGCGTTTGTCATTTTTACCTTTCATCGCCTTTGCAATATTAATTTTTCTTAATCTCATAGTAACGCACATTTTTATCTTGCATAAGATCAATAATGGAAGTGCCCGTATTTATTTATTTGTTTACCATGTTATATTTTGGGGAGATGTGAGGCATTGCATGGTGAGGTATCAATGTATATTCGGTTTGCGGTAAAACATAGGCCTATCTACTTTGCTGTGTACATTTTGCTCTTGCTCTGAGAACTTGTCTTGCTATTTAGTCTACTGCCGCGGAGTAGATTTTCGGAATTCGGGAGACTACTAAGTTCTGAAAAAGAACCGTACTGCTTATTAAAGGGAAAGTATACCATTGGTTTTTGGAACCGTTCGATTATTTTAATCATATATATAAATGTAGATATACAATCAAACTAACCTGTGAACATTTCATTTCAAAAGGTCACGTGGTCGCGTTTTTTAGATATCACGCAGGAAGAATAATCCGTAATTGAAATACACAATCTGAGAAACGTTACTGAGAGTACGTTTCTCAGATTCAAACTATGGGGGATAAAAACTTGATATCTTTTTCCATAACCACATTACTTCTAAGTGAAATGATTCTCAGAATGCTTTATACTATCGAAAGCTGCTGTACTTCTATAACCAAGTAGGTTTTTTTATTGCCATTGATTTTAAGGGTGATCACCAAACGTATACCATCCCTTTAACTACTATATTATGTTTATTTGTTTATCGCCGTGGTCCCTGCACTGTATGCTTATTTTATTTAAATCGTTTCTTTCAATTTATCGCTTCTGCTTGTTATCATTAAATATTAAATAAATTGTTAGTACAGTATTAATTAATTATCGGTTTCGAATCTCTCTTCTTATCACAACATAAAATCAATCATGATGCAATTACTTTTAAATGTTAATATAAACATCAACCATTGTGCGATAAATGGGTTTTGTTTATTGAAAATATATTTCCAATAAAAAAAACCTTGCCACCAGTGACGCAATTACGCTTGCTTTATACGTCAACGTGAAGAAACGAAATTAAATACACACAAAACACCTGGTCGAGGTCAGACGTCACATTGTTTTCATTGTTATGCTAATTTTCTCATATATTAAACAAAAATGACTGTAGAATGTTATTTCTTGGCGACCTGGGGCTCTTTAATGCAAAATTTGAATTATTGCCATCAGCGACGCATTTACCCTTTCTTAATACGACAACGTGAAGAAGCGAAATTAAATACACACAACACACCTAGTCGAGGTCAGACGTCACATTGTTTTCATTGTTATGCTAATTTTCTCATTTATTAAACAAAATTGACTGTAGAATGTTATTTCTTGGCGACCTGGGGCTCTTCAATGCAAAATTTGAATTATTGCCATCAGCGACGCATTTACCCTTTCTTAATACAACAACGTGAAGAAGCGAAATTAAATACACACAACATACCTGGTCGAGGTCAGACGTCACATTGTTTTCATTGTAATGCTAATTTTCTCATTTATTAAACATGTAATGAGTATCGGGGAAAGTTGTTATTTCAGGTGAAGTTTGGAAATGTTGAAACTGTTTACAGTGACAACACTGACTTAGGATATCGACGGAAGCAAAAAAACATGTCGTGCTGTCAAGAAAACGTACAAAATGCGACGTAAAGCCAAGTTCATGCTTAAAGGGAAGGTATATACTCTTAAAATGAATGGCAATAAAAACCTACTTGGTTAGAGGTACAGCAGCTTTCGATAGTATAAAGCTTTTTGAGAATCATTTCACTTCAAAGTAATGTGGTTATGGAAAAAGATATCAGTTTTTATCCCCGAAAATTTGAATCTAAGAAACGTTACTGTTAGTAACGTTTCTCATATTGTGAATTCCGATAAGGATTATTCTTCCTGCGTGGACATAACCGCTTCGGATTTTCGGCGATATCTCAAAAATGCGACCACCTTTTGAAAGGGACTGAAAAGCCAATCCACATGCAAGGCTCCGGTCTGGGATTCGAACCGGGTTCCACAGAGGTGAACGGCAGGGAAAGAAAGCCCTAACAACCACCAGCCCGAAATCTCAATCTGAACGTCGTGTCTTCGCGGAGCGATGAAGCCCGTGGGGTATAAAGCACTCTTTAATTTACCCGGCACTCCGTTATGCTGATGAGGAGCAGACAAACACGGCACAGTTTACTTTTGTTTGCTCTGCTGAAGAAAAAATCACAACAGGTTGTAGTTATCCTGACTCTTTACTGCGAGCAAGGCCGCGTTACTATCGGACACGTAATGGGATTGGATTGGAGAGGTGACGGCATTTAGAGACATGTTTCAGGTTTTATCATTAGTCTGTTTTTCGGCAGGAAGATTTGTTTGCACCACTCACGTATTATGTCAAGCAAATGGCAAGGTTGAAGATATGACCAATTAGTGCTTGTGGAATCTATAATTTCTTTATGGTAATTAAACCAATGCAATGCATCAACAAAGCAGACTTACACTACAACCCGTAGTCCCAAAGATACCTATTGATGATTAGTCAGTTAAAGCTGTGATTAAAAAAAACTCTACAAATTACCCAGTCAGTTTCCCTTGTGGTTTATAACTTGATATACAAAACCCATACACAAATAGGTGGGGGTGAAAGTTTATATTAAATTCAATCAATTCAAACTCACATGTATTTCCATATGAAAATTTCAAATCAAAACATAACCCAAAAAAAATTGAATTAAAGAAGTAACCATAAATGCATTTTTATAAGGCAGAAAATTAAATAAGTATGGAGTCATCTTCAAGAAGGCTGGGCTTGTGGTGAGATTCCCGATGGACAGACACAGAGAACATAAGATCACCCCAATTTTAATGAAATCCACGCCGCCTCGCCATTGTGGCTGGGACGGACTCGTCACCCCACAACTTGGGTCTCGTAAGAGCGACGGACAGACAGGTTGAACCCAGACAGAAATTATGAAAAAATAACTACCATGCGAGGCGTTGGTCTGAGGCGGGATTCGAACCGGAAGTCCACAAAGCTGGACATCAGGGAGAGTTACCACCCAAGTGGTTAGACTGCTGGACTTGCAATCGCAAGGTTGTCGGTTCGAATCCTACCAAGCTAACCGCCGATTTCACAATGACTATAATACGTATTGTTGTCTAATTACTGAATCACAAGTTATCGATTTGTGCAATTCATAATCATAGACGTCAAACCAATGGCTGTATGAGAGTGATTGGCTGTTGCCAGCTTGGCGTTTATATCCCCTTGTAAGAGCTTTGCTGAGGCCGTGTCCTAATTGGCAGCTACAGCTACGGCTACGGCTAGATTTCTGCATCATCATGCATTGAAGAATAGGAAGTCCTTAGCAACACCCTTAGCAACAGCTGTAGCCGTAGCTGTAGCCGCCAATTCGGATACGGCCTTAGTTCCCTTGTTGTGAACGTTGCTATAATGTTCGTGACGTTCAAACATGCAAATTAATCATTCTTTTGCAGGATTAGCGGGGGCGTGGCCTGACCCAAATACTGGGTGAATTGTAGGTCATGACTTAAGGGCAGAGTATGTTTGTTGTGTAATCATCCTGAACAAATCAATTGACGATTGTGAATACGAACACTTACTTTCGGTGTAGATTTAAAGGCCGAATTATCGTAACATCATTTTTCGTTGTGTTTTTTTGCCATTTTTTAAAACAGATTTCCAGCAAAAATGTATTTAAATTTGATTTTTAATCATTGTCTTTCTATATAGCAGAAGAAATAATTTATATGACAATTAGAACAATATCAAAACCTGTAGTCTTATCCACACTTCTCTCAATAACTTGAGCAATAACTGCGTGAATTTCCCCCTTGTTAATTCAAGGTTAATTTCCTGAAATGCTTCAAGGTTTGAAAAGTGTTTTTAAAGGGAGTATAGACCTGATGCGTATGACGTCACTTGAGTAGGGCGCCCTCGGCTAGGTCAAAAGAAGGTTGCTCATTGGCCCATTCTGTGCGCCGCAACTTAATGTGCGTTTTCCATTGTTTCGTCATCGTTTTACCTCCAAGATGGCGGCGTGATGACGTCAATATATAAGGTTTATGTTTGTTTGAAGAGGGATTTAATTATCATCGTATAATTTTCTATAAATATACATATGAAAACATGTGAAAATGTCATCGAGTTCGGTGGTATCGGTTTAGAAAAAATAGTAACAATAAAAGTTTTCAAAAAAGTTGCTCTTTTACATCCAGCTTTCTAGAGTGGAGTAATCGTAGTTAATAGCAACGGTGTTTTGTGTGGTCTCCAAACAGTTCCACTGCCCGTCCAGAAGCGGAGCTTGATAGTGAACTTTCATATTGAATTCATGTGTTACTTTGCCGTCTTTACACCAATGTCACCACATACCTCTTGAAGTTAGCACTTATCTGATCATCGACCCCAGTTTAATCACTCCATGTCCCCCCATCTGGGGACGGCCTCGGTCAAGCGTCTACAGTCTGACCAATCATAAAGCGTCCTCCACCCTCTCAATAAGTGCCACAGCCCTCTTCATAAAAACACATCTTTGATCTAAGAAGTGCATCCTGGGAGTTATCTTTTGAGTTTTAAGATCAAGATGAGATGAGAGAGAGAGAGGTCGTGAAATCTTGATGGTTTTGCTGTCAACAAGTCTAAGTGCGAATCACACGAACAGTAAAGTGTAAAAGCCAGACATGAAGTGGCTAATCCACAGCGAAACACACACACGCATTCCCACGTCATCCGAGGTGATGTCATAAGTGGCACTCGTTCTCATGTACACGGGTTATTGATATAGGGCCTCATCACGAATCGAGTAAACCGTAGATAAGATTTCAACGGGGTCGAGGGGGTCTGGATAAAATGGGTGAGGAAATTGAAGTACATGATGGGAAGACAAAAACTGTCCTATAGCCGTCCCACTTCAGAAAAAGGAATCAATCATAAACTAATTATCGGTGCCGATGGATACAAAGAAACCTTCGGATGTAATGGGAGAAATTCAGAGTGCAAATAGATCATGATTGCTGCTTGGTGTGCAACTAAACCATTCCACGCCTATCATTTACGCCTTCGTTTGAGCTTCGCCTTTCGAGTATAGAAATTCTATAAGGAAGATGACCTCCATGGTACCTTGAAACCGAGACTAGCAACTCGATTCAGACGTAATGTAGCCTGCTGCCAAGGCGTTATTTGTGTTTGTGCACGTTGCACGCTAAACGAAATCCGAATCGCGTCACTTGTGTTTAGAATAGTCGACTGTGACTTCTTGAGTAAAGACTGAAAATAATGCATAGCCATTAAGTACGGTATTTGTACGTAAAATATGATCCTATAATGATTCACATTGATCATTTAAAGTGTTCCGATCCCTGAGACTTGCGTACTGTTGTTATCGCTTTCTAGTATCGATTCCAAAATAATGCTAAACAAATTCTGATATTCGGTAAGTTGAACCAAAGATTATTTTCAATGCACGAGACTTATGTAAACAGATTTATTATGGCATCGATTCCAATCTGAGACAACTCTGAGAGACAACTGAGACAACTCATTCAACCGAATAAGATTCGGTTATTTTCTTCGCATCTCAGTGTCGCTTTCGATTGGCACCTAATGAGTATTAAACATTTTGTAGTTTTGTCTAAATCTAAACTTCTATCAAAATAGCTGTGTAAGAAAATTTAAAAATGTTGCTGACTCGTCGTTTCACCAGAGAAGATTTACAAAGAAGACGTAGGATTGTTAGTTACACACACACACACACGCGCGCACTCATTGTAAATCCCGCTAATCGAGGACTTCTCTTTGTTCTCCCATTGTTTGGACTTTTTTTTTTTGCGACGTCCCCATTGGTTTTGTACACGAAAGCGAAGCGAGGAAGTCCTCGCTCTGTCAAACACCCGGATCCCTTTTGTTAAAGTCCTCGGTTTCGACGGGTAGACACGCTCACACACACATTTTTGATTAAGTTCAATCTGAAAGTTACCTATAATATTTATTCCAGCACCAATCTTCATGGTAGTTATTTCCGTCTGAAAACTGTCAAAACTGTCATAATATTCGAGAAAATAGAATGTCAAGATCCCGAATCAACGTTGCTTCGGCATTAGTCAACCTCCGTCGGACCGCAACAAATAGCATGCCACACATCAAACTCTACCATGCCCAATGATCATGACGATTTTTGTTTATCATTTCAACTAGGCTGAAATTTTCCTGACAAGTATCTTCGTTTCCCAGTGGACTCACTTGACGGGGTGTGAGAAAGTCAATATCCCGTTTTTAACACGCATGAAGGTTTTCTACAAAACATATGACACTTATCAACACTATTACTAGTATTAGGGGAAAGTATATTCACTAAAAATGGTCCACAGCGGAAACGTCTGCTCACTAGAGTGACTACTCCATCAGTGTGTGTGTTCCCTCGGGACGAGCTGGCTTGCAGCTACAATCCCGGCCATATCTCGTTGGGCCCCCTGCCCCCTTTCAATGTTGGTTCCAATTGCCGACTGTGTTCTGAGTTACAGTCAACATTGAGCGGGGGGCGGGGGGCGGGGGACAAATGTTTTGAATGTGAATGGGAAGTGCACAGGGAATTGTTGTATATAACGTCAGGAAAGGGTGGCCCAAGCATTTTGGCCGGGATTGTAGACTGGTCCCCTGTCTTTATCCGCAAGAATAAAGACAGGTACTGGTCTTTACAGGCTCAATGATTTCATTGGATACCATGATTTCATTGGATAAACGTGCAGTGACGTAAGCTTTCCATATCTGTGTTATGATTGGTCCGAGGTGATGTAGTTTGTCAGCTTGCACTTTCGATTGTCTGCATGCAGCGTGTGTATAACGGGTTTGTACATGCATGTAATGGTGTTTTACTCACTATTATTATGATGTGTACATGTGCGGGTGAATTGACTGCGAATCTCCGTGTGAAATGGATGCGAGGTCAAAGGTACATCTGAGTCTGACAGAATCCGGCAGGTATATGGGGTTATCCACGAGCCTTAAAAGAGGGAAGTCAGATATACAGGCTAACTCGCAACTGACCCTGGATGACAAACACAGTTTCCAGCCAATCGCAGCCGCCTGGTTCTGAAAGTTGTGGAAATCCATGGCAATTTGCCATTGCTTATTTTGATTGCGGCAATCGAAACGAACCTAACACGTGCACGAAACCACCAATAGAAAACTCCTCTCTCTTTTTTGGTTCTCATATACGTGAAATTTTTACATGTTTATTGTGAGGTGTGTTTTGAAAACCAGAGGATGAGAGCCGCATTATTCTTCCATAAAACAACGCAACACTTTTCCCTTAAAGGGTCCGTATGCGTTTGGTAATGACTCTGAAAATGAATGGTAGTTAAAACTTACTTGGTAAGAAGTACAGCAGCTTTGGATACTATAATGCAGTTTGAGAAACTTTTCACTTATAAGTATAGGGCCCTACTGCGGTTAAAAAAAAAAGATATCACTTTTTATCCCATAAAACTTGAATCTGAGAAGCGTTAATACTGACAGTTACGTTTCTCAGATTATTCCAATTGCAGATTATTCTTCCTGCGAGTGGACAAAACCGCTCCAGATTTTCGACAATATCTCAAAAACGCTACTACCTTTTGACATGAAAATTTCACAGGTTTAGTTGTATGGTATATATCTACAACTATATAGGCCTATTTAGGATTGAAACAAACAGTGGGGCCAAATTACTAAACGTACTATTATACAATCCCTTTAAATCTTACCTACTCCCAGAAAAAAAAGCCAAATTATCTTGACGTTTTCTTATCATTTCAGGTAGGCTGAAAATTTCCTGACAAGTATTTTCGTCTCCTAGTGGGACTCCCTTGACTGTGTGTCCGTTTTTTCTGAAAAGTTCATTCACTAAATCTGATTAAATAGTTTTGTATCAGCAATCAACCCTTGGAGTCAATCATTCTTGAGGCGAATGATGATCAAAGACACGAACGAGATCAATCGAAACGTGATGGGTCTAGTTCTTTCTTCTTCTTTCTTTATGTCTTCTTTTTTATTTTGTTTGGTGTGGGGGCGGCTATACGCATTCCATTAAGCAAACAACTGAGGATCCCAATGTAATATTGTTTATACTGTTTTGAGAAACCTTCATGCGTGTTAAAAACGGATAATCACTTTCTCACACCCAGTCAATGTTGTCCACTATAGACGGAAATACTTGTCAGGAAATGTTCAACCTATAATTGAAATCTCACCAGCATCCTCTTGTAGTGGGTGAGAAGGTGTTATACATTGTTGAAGAAAAAAATAATGTCTCATGGAATTAAATTGCAATGTTGACTAGCGGTGTCAATCACTTTCACACACTTAATATTCCAGTTGTGTGATTTCACTCATGTCAGTCCAATCTCAAGTGTTGAGGGAAAATGAAGACGATTGCAATCTGAGAGTCTTGTCTTCCCAAGGAATGTCCCAAGTTTCATCTTCTCTCCCCTCGCTGACTCAGTGGAGACATCCCCGTGTATTAAGTGATGTTGACATTTGCTTTGAATGTCTTGAAATAATATTGCGTTTTGACTGTGAACGCGGAGTGTCGTAGATTTGATAACTTGTTTAAATAAAATATGTCGCCTAACACCACAAGGCCGGACGGCCACTTCAAGGTGAGGGCTACACTTAATAACTGATTTGGGCTGTCGACCCAAATCAACTGCCACCAGGGGCACGTTACCACCTAACTTTGGGGCTGAAACACGGTTACCCCCTTCACAGTCAATAAGGATGTAGGCATGGGTATCATCCATTAGGAGCCTGGCTGGTAGAGCAGAATGCACTGCCTTCCCAACTTTGTTACGAAGCAATTATGGTTAAGTGCCTTGCTCGAACTAGACCGCTCGGCCACGACACGCCACAAAAGTGGTTCAATGAAATTAGCAACCCAGTCTTAAAGATCAGCTATAAGATATGCCCCTACTTTAAGCGTGTTTTATACTAATACATACTTTAATTTGACTTTTTGAAATACTAACCCAGTCTCAAAGATCCACTAAGAAATGCTCATGTGTGGGTTTTATATTCTTAAAATGCTTGTACAAAAGTACCAAATTGAACGGGTGAAAAGGGAGCCTGTGGTGCATGTAAATTGCTAACCAGTAGCCATGTTTGATTATGCTAAAATGATGAATGGCTTCACATTCTTACCATAGCAGAGTCCTTCTCAAAAGCTAAGCATGTTTGTGTCAGCCAAACTGTTAAGTTTGAGAGAACACGGCCTAGCTATTTTCATACCTACACCCCCCCCCCAGCAACTGGCAACACAATGTGGTACTTTTATATGTTGCCTTTTGCTTTTTATTATTTTATGTCCAAAACACGATTGTAATTTCTTCTTCAATCACAAGCTTAACTTTCCTTATTCTTATATTACTTTACAGGAAAAGGAGTGAAGACATTTGTAGTAGACAATTTTTACACAATCATGCCATTCAACTTGAAGGGCCTGGTGCCCGGCTGTACTGCCAAGACGACAGAGAATGGCGAGGCCGGTCAGAAGCCTGGACGCTCAGCGAGCACCTGTGAGGGCGACCCTTACGGCGACGGTTCCGAGGTTAGGGTCCGGTTATCATCCGAGGCATCCGGACAACACAGCAGCCGGAGATGTAGCCGGCACTCCACGCTAGATCACGACGACGGGTACGGATGTGCCGGAACTATCGTTGTCACCTTACTGATCCTGAGTCCCCCGTTAGTCCTCATCGGCGTCATCCTCCTGACGACCGGTGCCATTATCAGCAGCGCTCATTTATTCGGTTCCGGGATGGCCGTCATCGTGGCCGGAGTGGTCCTGGGTGCCCTGTCCGCCTTCGCCTTTGTGCGCTTGCGATCCAAGACCACGGTGAGCTATTCATCAACAGCGGGTCGGACGTCCTCGCTGCGAGCGGACTCGATCGGTGAACACCGGCAGCTGACACCACGGTCGGCTTCCATTATAGAAGCGACCGATCAGCGGACAGTTGAAATAACATTCTGCACCTCGGACCCCGAGACAACGCGCGATTTATGAGGGAGACGGGAGTATAAAAACAACCTTGGCCCCGATATTAACCAATCCGCGAATACCCATTTTGTAGATGGATGTTTGGATAAACTCAAAGGAAGAAGGAGGCATCGGGTTCGGCATCAGCAGCTTCTGTTTGGAGAGACACACCTTGCTGTTGGCACTGTCATCTTCACCTCCGATACAGGGTGTTTTTATAGCAATTTCAAGCAGATTTCGAAATGGAATGTATTGATTTTAGGAGGTTATTTTGAAGCAAGACTGCTGCTACAGTGACGGCTCGGGGTCTTTCAGACTTTTATTGGAGCATGATTGGGAAAGCATTGAACCCTTTACGAGAGGATACTTTTATTCCCATTACTGAAACATTCAAACGGAATGTATTCTTTGAACAGCAGTAAAAAAAAAGCTCTTGAATGACCAACACCGGAGTGCTTGCTTTTAAAACAAAAAGATCTTCCTTCAAAAGAGGGCGCTGTAAGAGTGTCCTTGGCCGCTAGATATAAGCGGCATGTGCATTGTTGTGTTACATGCAATGGGTCGATTGGTAACTTTATTTACTTTATTGAGAAAAGTACGTGAATTCCGTGAATTTTCATGAGAGACGATGAGGACTACGGGAAAAATCAACTGTGATTATGTACAAGGCAAATGTTTGTGACGGCAACATAACATTCAGCACAAGTGGTCCTCTACCATGCACAGTTTTTTAATAACAATGGTTGTCACACAACATGAATGCACAACAATGCATCGTAGGGGAATTGTGTGCAAGGGCCGGGTAAGGGTTTGCTGAGAAGGTTGGGGGTAGTGAGGGGTGTTGGGTGTGAGGAGGGTATGGGTTCGCGTGACCCCACCAGTCTCACCCAAGACCGATTGGATGGGCTGATGAGCTTGTACAAGTTCTTAATCAGGATGTAGTGATGCATGATGGGACTGATCGGCACCGTTAATCTGCGCAATTCGCACAATCACAACACGATATGATAAAGTAAACCGTTTTGTTAGCCCTCTTCTTTTTAAAGGTATCGTACACGTTTGGTAATGACTCAAAACAAATATTAGCATCAAAACTTACTTGGTAACAAGCAACGGAGAGCTGTTGATAGTATAAACATTGTAGGAAACGACTCCCTCTGAAGTAACGTAGTTTTTGAGAAAGAGGTAATTTCTCACTAAAATAATAAAAACTTCTTGCAAGAAGATTTTATTCCTATCTGAAAGCACACAATATTGTACAACAAGGGTGTTTTTTCTTTCATCATTTTCTTGCAACTTCGATGACCAATTGAGCCCAAATTTTCACAGGCTTGTTAATTTATGCATATGTTGAGATACACCAAGTGAGAACACTGGTCTTTGACAATTTCCAAACGTGTACGATGCCTTTAAACCAAAGTTGCAAGGAGAAACACACTATTCAGGTAAAATTATGAATGTTGACACAGACCCCCATTTTTAGTACAAGGCAAAGAAGGAAAGTAGTTATTTCCATCGGGTTTATACACCATAGGCCTACAGCTACATTATTATTGATAAAGGTAATTTCGAAAAACGAAAGAGGTGACAGGGGTTATTAGGGGTTAATTAGCATGCGTGTATACGTCAGCCCATCCTAATGCCCTTTGCTCAGGCGCTGGGACCGTTTGGAGGGTAGGGGATGGTGTAAGGCTTGGGAAGGAGGTTGTGGTGGTCGGAAACGAAGTCAACAGACTAATTAAAGAAGGCTCTGTACATGCACATTTCAAGCACAACCATTGTGGCTTAACTTCATAAGTCATCATGCATAATACCTCAAAGCAGTGGTAATACGTTACTAAATAAAATTATCAAATTTACAATAATTAAAACAAAGTAAGTTTGGAAAAAGCACTACCAATGAATATTTCCTTTTTAAAGAGGTACCAGGTATCAAAATGTTATAATGAAAATAGGTCAGTTAAATTTTTGTATTAAAATAATAACAAGTTTTTAGGTTTTGGGGGGTTTTTGTGTGTGTTTTTATTTTATTTTTCCCAATGTAAGAACTATACGTGTTTTACGGGTTGCGGGGAATCCAAACAGCCTTCTCGTCAGTTACCGGGAGAGCGACTGCTCACAACGTCCTTGGTTCGACTACCACTCGATGTGCCTGTGGGATTTGTTATTTGTAGTCTTATGATCCACCAAACAACTCTTTCACTATCTTACATCAATGGCGAAAACTAACATTAGACTAGGCCATGAACAAAATCTCTCATTGACTGTTGAATATTGTTTTATTGATCAAAAACTAAAGCGCCCGTTGTGTGACGTACTACCACGGACTTCCGTGGTAGAACGTCACACAATAATGTCGCAGGTACTCTATCTTTGATTTCGTATTGCAATTCTATTGGCCTTCGCTCGGAACCTTGAAATAGCGCAGCCAACGGCGGGAAGAACTCACCCATTCAAAATAAAAAATAAACAGGAACTTTTTCGTTTCTTATCGATCAAAATTCCACAATATTGCTGGGAAGAACAAAGAACATGCTTACTTTGAAATGACAGCTAAACAAAGCTCTAAACAGTATTCATCATTCAATTTACTAGTGAGAGATTTCATGCAAGTCACACAAAAATAAAGCAATTCTGCTTGACAAAATGAGTGACATGCATTGGTACCAGTGAGACTATTAAAATTATTATAGTTTCCTATTTTAGAAACTTCGGGATCAATGCTTATATATTGAAGTTATTTTCTTTAAGTATGGTGGCCCTGAAGGGACATTGAAAATCGCAATCCTTTTTCGTTGTACATCACATAAATATTCCGACTCTCGCTTTGGAACCACAATAAAAGAAAAGTTGTCGGTGCAGGGTACATTTTGGCAAAAGCAGCTATTTTTGAATACAACGTTTAATTATTAAAAATGTACATTGTAGACAAACGGGAATCGAAGGTATAAAGCTATGACCTTTGACATTGGCTCTTTCACGTTTTAAACAAAACACTCAAATAATACATGTTTTAGGACTGACGTGTTTAATTAATGGTAACATAAAATGCACTAAATTTGGTGATTGGTGTACACGGTTTATAATAACATATTTTTAAACGGTTAAATTATCTTGTTAAAGCTTTATAAAAACAATAAATGAAATTGGTTGGCGTACGACTGTGTACTTGTGGTTTATTGTCAGAAGTGGAAGTTACAATTATCGTTAGTGATATAACAGGTATTAATTTGTCTGGTCTGTTTGCCTGCAGGGACAATGGTGGAGGGAATTTAGCCCTGGGAAGCGCCCCCTACATTTCGCGCACATTGACTCGGTGCTTGGGGATTGCAGTCCCTATTATGTTCTTGCATATCATAATTGAGTTCAGAATGTGGATAAATGACTTTCTTTATGCTTTTTCTAACTTTCTATGGATGCTATAATTATACTGAGGAGATGTCGATAGCATTTATTTCATTACGGAAGAAAATATTGTTCACACTTAATTAACCATAAATACTGTATAGGGACAGCAATCCCCAAGACAGGCGCTGATGGACTAACCAGCTGGTTTTTCCCTGACCCCAGGCTAAATTGGGCGGCAATGTCTGCAGTTCAACCTTGAGGTGTTGACAGATGCCCCATTACAGGATAAACTGAAATTGCAGGTCCAGTGTGGTTTTTTCCAGGGGTGGCAGATTAAAAACCAATTGGTTTGGGGGCGCACCCCACTATACACTAAAAGCTTCCGGGTCAGAACTGATCCGGATTCCGGGTCCGGGGGGTCCTGACCCATACCTGGGTCAAGCTGACATAGAAACTGGTCAAAAAGTGTGATTTTGAACCGGAATCCGCGTAATTTTGACCCAGTTCTGGGTCATTTTGACACAGCTTTCCGGTCATACTGACCCAGAAATGGTTCAGGTCGCACGTGACCCGGATCCGGGTCAATTCTAACACGGGAACTTGAGTGTAAAGTCCGCGTAATTTTGACCCAGTTCTGGGTCATTTTGACACAGCTTCCCGGTCATACTGACCCAGAAATGGTTCAGGCCCCACGTGACCCGGATCCGGGTCAATTCTGACCCGGTGTTCATAGAGTGTATATAGAGAAATGAGAGTTACACAACTGTTTTCCTTCAAAGCATATAGAGAAATGACCAGGTCCATTATACCAATTATTAAAACCCTGCGTGACATCATCAAAAACAAATCACACGGTGAGGCCATCAGTCAGTAGGCTACAGTCCGTTTGTATTTTGCGTGTAATTAATTTTTGTGGAGAAGCCAATCAATTTCAAATGGCCCAAATCATTAGGTATGGACCCTACTCAATTCATCCAAATAAACAACCAGGTCACTGCTTAAAGCCATTGTACAAGTATACAGAAAAACTCATCTGGAAACTATAATATGGTTCATTTAACCGAGTAGTGGCTATTGACCCCAAGGTCAAGCAACTGCTGTATAATTCCTATGGGAATTCCGGGAGAGCTGGTCATTGATTGATTTTTTGTTGTGTGAAAAAGACCCCGGATGGTAACAAAACAAACCATGCTATTTGGCTAGGTGTAGGTGGGGAATGCTGATTTTTTTTTGATTAAACAAAATAAAAATGGCGGAGTACTGATTATTTAATTAAAAACGGACAGTGGACTACAGTCCGATGGCATCATTGAGTGTTAAAAAATACTCACTGCAATTTGTTTTTAGAAAGTCTCTTGAAATCAAGTCAAAAACATTTGCTGACAACGAAACTTCTTTTTTCTTTCCACTCTTGTGAGGTTAATCGTTAGGTTTTGAGCCATGCCCATCCAAATGAAAACACCCCTGAATGAGAAAATTGGCGGGATTCCGTCTTGGAAAAAGGATCCTATGCTCAGGAGAAAAATATGGCAAATTCTCGGGGCCTAGTAAACCCTCATTGCCCAAGGTTGAAAGTCGTCAACCCCCGGGCAGAATAATGTCCGTTTTTCACCATTCCCTAAAAGCCATGACTCCCAAATCTTTGGTTTACTGAAAAAGTTGTGTGTAACTCATTATTCATGAGGCCTGTCGCATTATTTTCTCACTCATTGGTCTATAATGCACCCTGTTTTGTGACCGAGTTAGTCATTATGAAACGAAAGAGGGCGACATTTCACTTCTGATTCACGCCATAGAGTTATAATAGATCTAGAGGGGGCACCCTAATTACACACACGGTACCGCTCAGGCCCACCATGGGTTCGAATCCCTATGGGAAAGTTACATACAAATCTCCCCTTACAAAATGATGACTGAGTGAACTGGTGCGTGACCTGTGTTATACGATAGCTCAGCACCATTTTCTCATTGGCGAAAAATGTTTCTTGCCGTGCCACTTTGCTGTGTACGCCCTCTAGTTCTATAATACAACTCCATGGAGCACGCCCACTGGCCGAGTGCTGCCGACGTAAAGACTACTTATGGGACAGGTTAGTTCTGTGTTTTTCTGATCAGTAAGCTTCTCGAAGGCTGTGGTGTCACCCTACTATACTTCCCTACCCCAACACAAACGCTGGTAATAAGTAGTCTTAACCGTGAAGTATATGTATCTCCATGTGAAATGTTGATGAATAAACTTGAAAAGAGAGGGCGCCCTAACAATTTCCCCAATACCTCTTTCATGAGTCTTGGTCAGGACTAGCCCCTTTATAATAAGCCATGCATTCCGTGCATGCTCTGACGTAAGATTCATTCACGATGCTCGTTTACGGATTCTTAATTCGTCAAAGAGACTCACTCATAATAAATGCCTGGCTAAAAATGTGGTAATTTTCATGCAAGTAGAGCTATATTATGTTGTAAGTGGAAATTCGAGCCCTCATGTTTTAATTTTGTTCAAACTACCTCCCCTGATTACGCGTTTATAGTTCTAACCTTATTCTTATTTGGGCACCGTTTAAAACAATTTCCAACGTTGTGGTGCAACAACCATGCAAAGGGTCACGACCTTTATAGCCACAGACTTTGGGTAAACTTTATCTAGTAACATTGAACATTGTATGACAAAATGACAACATTCCTGATGGACCCAACACAATCAACTCACAGTAGAACTCCTGATGATGTTATTGCTAGCGTTTTGTTATAGTTGACGCCCTCTATTGATTCATGAAATCACTAGACTCTCGGACTTCAGTTGCGGAACTCGGGCTGAAATGTTAAATCCCACTGGACGCCATTTCGGCAAGTAACTTTTTTGATACAACAATAGATCAGTGCCGATCAGCGCAGACAATGACCATTCCTATCAATGGGAAACAAAACGTTTACTTGCTGAAATGGCGCCCATGCGTATTTCACGTTTAACAATAGATAAAGCTTCAGTTCCCTATCTTGCGCCTTCGGCACTCTATAATCTTTGGCCGTGTCTGAATAAGCGGCTGTGGCTGTGGCTGCAGCTTCATCGTATATTAAACATGCGTTGAAGCACAAGATGCCCATAGCAACGTCCTTAGCAACAGTCGTAGCGTCAGTCATTTTGAAAATCGTGCAATTTCAGTATGGGGCTTTAAAACAGGCGGATGGGAACCTAAATCGATCTGTGCCGAAGACTTGATTTAAAAAAAAACCCACAAATAAATTAATGAGTTGCTCAAGTTTGTCTCTCTTGTGTTGACATCATCTCATTTCTGTAAGTTTTCAAGTAGTCATGTGTGTACAGGCATTACATTGTGTGTATAAACAACATAACACACTAACATTATGTGTACACGCGCGCAGAGCAGTAGACGATTGACAAGTCCTGCTGATGGTGTAGCTGACAAACACGTCACTTCGGAGCAGACCAATCATAACGTAGATATGGAAAGCTTACGTCACTGCCCGTTTATCCATCGAAAGCCTTGTGACCAATGAAACCATTGGGTCTGTATTCTAGTACCTGTCTTTATCCTTGCAGATAAAGACACGGGAATCTTAGCCCGAACATCTGACGTCACACTTCGAGGCTCGTGAATAACGCCAGATAGCGGCCTTGAGCAACTGGCAGGATCCTGGTAGTTGCTACCGTTACATTGTGTATAAACAACATTACATGCAAACCTGTGCAGCACCTTGTCCAATGAAATCATTGGACATGTAAAACCAGTCCCTGTCTTTATCCTTGCGGATAAAGACAGGGGACCAGTCTAGGGGAGTCTAAGCCTGATGTGCTGACCTGGATGATACTGTTGAGGGCGCCCACCCGTAACAGACTAATGAAATGTAGCGTTACTGTCGGTAAAAAAAAGTACCAGCGGTATAAAACGTTGTATTTGTGGTTATTTTGCCATTTGTTATTTTCCTCGTAATGGTGAAACACCTTATAAGTCTAAACTTTGTGAGGAATTTGTTTTAAAGCGGCTTGTTAAAACTACCACGGGTTTTGCAGAGTTTCAAGCAGCTCCACTAATTTTGTGGCAACGATGTGATTTTGAGGTTTCGGTCTAGTTTTTATAACAGTTATAAAAAAAACATCTCCAGTCACCTGAACTCACTGCACCGGCTTCATAAGGTGTAGGCTACCATTGTGATGACGTCCGCAACTTTAGTTCTTTCTTTGTTCTCACTTTATGGGTATTGTGTGGCATCGGGCGATGATCAGAATGAAACGAGTTTTCGCGGGAAGACTGTCATACATATCGGCGGTTTCTTCCCGTTTCCCAGCAATCCTTACTTTGCTGTTCAGCAGCAGGTAGCTCAGACGGCATTGGACCACGTGAACAGTTTGACTGGACTACTGGACGGTTACCACCTGAGAATGAGGTGGAACTGGACTGGGGTAAGTTAGAAATTCCGAATTGAATTTGTTTGACTAAACAAAAGTTTAAAAGTTTCATTTAAAAGGAAAACAGTTAGAATTAAGAGATCCATTGAAGGAAATTGAACAGTCAATGCGTTACACACTTAAAAATTTTAATGACTTTTTCAAAACGTTTTTTATTTTGAGCTAATATTATGTTTAAAAGAATTTGAACATTTTTATAACAAGCATTGGCTTTTCCTGGTTCTGAAAATAATGTAAAGCAACAATAGAACTTTCTTTCTTTTTCCTTTTTTTTTAAATATATACCCTGACTTTATACTGGATTGTGTATGTCAGTTTTGATGACAGTCTTTCTACGAAAGATTATACAGTCGTGTATAAAGCAGAAAGTCGTAAACAAATTGTGTGCAAGATTGTACTAAGTTAGAAAATTTGGTCGATTTTTATCATCCGTTAATCAGTTAAAGGAACGTTACAGAACTGGTAATTAAATTTTTCTTTAAGATCACAGATTTACATAAAGCTTACATGGTCTAATGATGATGATAGTAGAAAACACCCCTAGAAAGATTTCTGTCTAAAATGCCATAATTTGATGAGAAATAAATAAAACTAAATTCCGATTGGAGTTTATCGCTCATGAGCGTTTTATTCATGCATTGTATAACACATGCAAATGTGTAATCGGTTTTTTACTATTCTCGTGACCCAGATGGCCGATCGATCTCAAACTTCTACAGGTTTTTCAGTTTATATATACGGTGGATTATATAAAGTGCTTACACTGCCAGCAACTGTTTTGTTAGCAAAAACCACTTCTGTAATGTTCCTTTAAGGAAAGTTAATTTCCATATGCATTCGCACCAGATAATATAATTAAAACGGTTGAAGGAAACATCTCAGATAATAAATAGCCTAATTTGATAAAGCTGCTTAAGCAGAAAATATTGTTTAACTATTTCCTGCCGAGCAAAAATGAGCAAGATACCAGTGACAGATGGTACATGTGAGATGGTTTTGGGAGCTGGTAACCTTATTGATAAGCATGTTTTGTGCTAAGCTACTTTTTGTGCTGACGCACTGTCCTGGATATGTTCGCCTCTACATCCAGTCCAAAGAACAAAGTAATTATGGTTAAAGAGGAAGAGAAATGTCAAATTAAATTTTGTGATGTACTCATTTTTCAATAGATAGAGTCCTCATGTGAGTGGGGAAAACATTACAAGTCTGTAACCTCACGTTAAAATGTTGTAAAGTGCCGTTGTAGTCGATACCCCTCCCGTGAAATGTTGTCAACATACAAAACACATGATGACATAATTCTGAGAAAAATGGGTCTGTACATTTTGTACGGGGATGTTTTGGTTCATTCCTGACTTTTTCAGAGCGAATTTGAAACAGAACATCATTGGATTTCAACAACTTCTCAGAATGATATCATCGGATGTTTTGGATGATGAAAAAACTGTCCCCGGAAGGGTATTGTATGCAATGGCTATTTACACCATTTTATTGTGAGGTTAGAGACTTGTAATTCCCCCCCCCCCATCACAAAAGGACTCTATATATTATTTATTGGAAAAATAATATTATTATAACTTGAGGCTAATTCCTACCTGTCAACGCATCCCCTCAACTCAATAATGCCTATCTTCTTAAGTAAAGTTAAATCAACCGTGTGTCATGGCGTCAGCAAAATCAATTGATACTGTTAAAGGCACTGTACACGTTTGGTAATTACTCAAAATATATAATTATTAACATAAAAACTGACTTGGTAACGAGCAACGGAGAGCTGTTGATAGTATAAAACATTGTAGGAAACGACTCCCTCTGAAGTAAAGTAGTTTTTGAGAAAGAGGTAATTTCTCACTAAAATAATAAAAACTTCTTGCAAGACGTTTTTATTCCTATCTGAAAGCACACAAATTTGTACAAGGGTATTTTTTCTTTCATCATTATTTTTCTTGCAACTTCGATGACCAATTGAGCCCAAATTTTCACAGGCTTGTTATTTTATGCATATGTTGGGATAAACCAAGTGAGAACACTGGTCTTTGACAATTTCCAATTACGGTTCAGTGCCTTTAAGACGCACAGAAGATCCACACAATTTTTACCGGCTATGTTGACAAGAGATAAGTAACGCCTTGTTTGTTTTGCAGACATGTCACTTCGTTTACAGAAAAGGTGTGACCTTCTGTAGTCCATGGTACGGAGGCGTATTGCCGCCACATGCAAAAGAAAATAGCTCTCTTATCGTGTAGCCTACACGTACACGATAAGTTTGGAGTTATCGCGTACGTACACGATAGTTATCGTGTACGTACGCGATAAGAGAGATATTTTTTTATTCTTGTGGCAGCGATACGCTTCCATCCATGGCAAGTCCTGGCAGGCAAGATAATACACTGTTGGTACGAGAAGAAGTTTAACATTTGGCGTTGAAATTTCAACAAAATATTTATGCTAAGTATAGGTTTTGAGATATGCCCTGTCTTCGTATCAAAAGTTGAAAAAAAAAATCGTATGATGCAATCATGTTGAAAACTTGGGGCGGTTTGTTTTTGAAATTTGCGTACATTACTAATAAGAGCTTTATTACGAAACCACATGTGCCATTATCAACTTTACTTATTAGCAAGGGAGGTTCCATCACTTTTAGCGCGCAGTCTTGGACCATAATTGGACATTCATAAGTACCTGAGACAGTTAATCCATTCTGATTGACCGAGGGGAGATCACGTGGCCATGTTTTACGTGCGATGTAAACACTATTAAAGGTATCGTACACGTTTGGTAATGACTCAAAACAAATATTAACATAAAAACTTACTTGGTAACAAGCAACGGAGAGCTGTTGATAGTATAAGACATTGTAGGAAACGACTCTCCCTCTGAAGTAACGTAGTTTTTGAGAAAGTGATAATTTCTCACTAAAATAGTTAAAACTTCTTGCAAGAAGTTTTTATTCCTATTTAAAAGCAGTGCACACAAATTTGTACAACAAGGATGTTTTTTTCTTTCATCATTTTCTTGCAACTTCGATGACCAATTGAGCCCAAATTTTCACAGGCTTGTTATTTTATGCATATGTTGGGATACACCAAGTGAGAACACTGGTCTTTGACAATTTCCAAACGTGTTCAGTGCCTTTAAGCATTGTCCATTCTAAACATTAATCAGGAGTTGAAATCAAATCAAATAAAATCAAGCGCCATGCTGCGATAAGGGGCTGAAGGAAAGAAGGAAACCTGCCGTGACAAAATCCAAAATTTTAATCATTACACTTTAAAAAGATAGCCCATTGTTTTAAATTTCCTTGTGCATTTTAATTTACTACACCAGACATTCGAAGTAGGTCTACAGCTGCTCTCTGCTCAAGTCATTCGTGATTATAAAATATGCACCAGTGTTTTTCTAAGTCTAAAAAAAAACACGATTTAAAATAAAATCGGTTAAAATGGATACATTTTAGGCTTCATCATCCTCTTCTGTACATATTGCTCACTCCCTTTTGCTCGCTATGTTTATTAAATAACGTGTAAAATCGGTTAAAATTTATAAATTTTAGGCTGCATTTCTAGGCTCAATTTTCTTCGTCCTCTTCATCATCCTCTTCTGTACATACTGCTCACTCCCTTGATTGCTCGCTATGTTTAATGAACAACTTGTACTTTTTTACATTAAAGTGACTTAATCGTTGATTTGAAATGAATATTTCATTCGATAGTCAAAAACAGTTGTCTCTTCCTTTGCTCTTGTTGAGTTCACATAATTATAGAGTTCAAACTTCGTTCAATTCTGGATACATTTGTGGTTTGTTTTTTATACCATGCAGCCTAATGATACAGAGTGATTGGAAGTGTAGCAACGATATTTAAAACGAATGATTAAAATAGCCTTTCGTGTTTGGTACATACGGAGCCCCTAAAGGGACAGGTAAAATAAAATTTGATAAGGTAAAAAAAAAGTTGAAATTATTTCGTGGGAATGAAATATTATTTTGAGGGAACGAAATATAATTATTTCGTTCAAATGAAATAATATTTCGAGGGAACAAAATAATTTAGCTGGAACGGAGTCTTTGATATGCCAAGAGAATTTCTGGGATATTAAAATCATTATTTCAGTGTATCTTTTCCGTATTCTATTACAACTACATCGTGTTGTCTTTCACTGACTTTCCTAATTTAGCGAAGTAAATAATAGAACGCCAAGTAGACTGATTGACAGCCCTTTTGTTGCCAAGAATGCATCTTATCTTTATCCCTTGTAATTTGTTATACATTTTTTCTTTGTACGCCTAAAACTTAAGACTTATACAGAATTCTATCAACCTTTCTCTACTCACTCTACTTGAGACTAATGCAACTTCAATTTAATTATTAAGAAAACGACCTGAGTCCCCCGGGGAAAAACCCAAAGCAAACAACATCAGCAACAGCAACAAAAAACAAAACAAAAAACCCAAAGAAACACATTAACAGGTTGTTATTTTTACGGCAATCTCGTAATGATACTTGGAAATTAAATGGCATATAAAAGCCTCCGTAGCCGCTCAATTATTTCGAGGGAACGAAATAATATTTCGTTCCCACAAAATAATATATCAATTCGTTCCCTCGAAATATTATTTCATTCCCTCGAAATGTTTTTTCGAGGGAACGAAATAACATTTCGGGGGGACGAAATAACATTTCGAGGGAATGAAATAATATTTCGAGGTGACGAAATATTATTTCGAGGGAATGAAATAATATTTCGAGGGAACGAAATAATTTCAACATTTATTTTACCTTTTCAAATTTTATTTTACCTGTCCCTTTAGGGGCTCCGTAGTTACAAGCCCTAACCTCAGAAAAAAAATAATTGAGAAAAACAGTAACGAATTGTTGTTCTACAATGTAACACTCAGCCCGCGATTTTTCCTTTTTGGAAACAAATAAGATATTTCTTGTACAAAAAAAAGGTTGTTTAAATATCATGCTGTTTCCGATGATATTAATAAAAACTCAATTTAAAATTTCATTGACAGAATAAAATCTCTTTGGTAAACTTCCAAACTTAATATTTTACTTAGTGATATGGTTCTGATGATTCAGTGACAGAAAATTATTGGCAAACTTAACTATCTGAATGTCGGACTCTGTTATAAATTGGATATTATAACTCTTTTTTAGTAGTCCGACGAAGATTCTTTAATTTAGTATAGATTCATTGTTTAGACATACACCACCTGTGTGAAGGAGTGTTAAATTTCTTCTTATCACTCCAAGTAACAAACCATTGTTTACACCACTGGGCAGAGTCGCTGTTCCCACGGTTTCTCCTGACCACAGCACATATTTGCCATGTCCGGAATTGCCTCGGGACATTATGCTGTAGGGCTCTGTTGCATAAACTTTCACAAGCTCAGTAGTCCCATTGTCTTAGGGAATACTTTGCCCAAATTTGGTTGTCTTTTGTTGACCACATGGTTCTTAAGAATTTTAGGCCACTTATTCCTTTCTGATTGGTCAAGCCCAATCAGGCTAGGACATCATTGTTTTAATAATTGTGGCCAATCATAGTCTAACTTTCCTGTCCGAGTGCGTGGCCGGCAGGGTATACCCTACCCTGTTTTTGCCCTGGATCCTCAGAGCGAAAAACGGCCTCGATGCAAGAAGGACTTCTTGAAAGTGCTGAAGAGTTTTTGCACTTTGCGTAGCTGTGTATAGGAACAGTGTTGCTTCCCCAAGTAGTTCCTAAATCTGTTCTTGCATCCTTTTACCTCGTGCTCTGTTGATACAGGTAAGCTTCGTTTAATTTTACTTTCATATGTAGTGCATTGACTTTTAATGATTGTTCAACAAGGTGCATGGTTGAAGTCAAACTCAAGATGGATGGTACAACCCAATATGAGTTTTAGACAGCCACATGTAGATTGTTCGAACAATGCTGTTAACCGTATATTAAGATGTATAAATTCACTGAGTATTTTTATTGTGTAACCCTTTTTTATTATTAACCACGTGTACGGAAAAGCTTTAGGAGTTCCGTCTATTTTACCGCTATATTCCTCTTAAATTGTATGGCTTGTCTATGATTTAGTTGCATTTGCATTTATTGTTAGTAGCAGTTTGATTTACACTCATGCTATTGTTGCCGTTCGAGACGTTTTACCGTTCGGTAGAATCCATTTGGTTTATTGAGACACATAGTATAATATGATTTGATAAGAGTTCGCATCTGATTATTATACGAGTGAGCCATTTATGATAAATAGTTAGGATATGCCTCGTTGTTGGTATTTTCCTACATTTACGCTAAGCATTACGTAACTGTAGTCGTTCTGGTCAAGCCTTTAAGTAGACTATACGACTGTTTGCTGTTAAGCACGTAAACAGTTGTGACCTTTGATCCGGATTGACCACTAATGTGTCCTACACATGCACGCACAGACGATTTCTTATCGAGGCTAGTATTTTCATTGTGATTAAGTTTCACGAAAGCAATCACAAGTCATTGAACGAGTGTTACTGTATTTTATAGTTTGTTATGTATGTTCCTTATATTGTTTTACAAGTCACGTCATAGTTGAGTTTATAGTCTTTGATAAGTAATGATCATTAAGAGAGCGAAAAACGGCCTCGATGCAAGAAGGACTTCTCGAAAGTGCTAAAGAGTTTTGCACTTTGCGTAGCTGTATAGGAACAATGTTGCTTCCCTAAGTAGTTCCTAAATCTGTTCTTGCATCCTTTTACCTCGTGCTCTGTTGATACAGAACACATAGTCCACAGGTCTCGCTTGGGAAGTTGGCCCGGTTCAACTTTCCACCTTGCCCCGCTCTCACCCCTTTTTCTGGATTGATCTGTTTTCCTGGACTGGTTGTTCGTCGTTGAGGACTTGGAGCCCATCTGTGTCATCAGAAGACCCCGTCCATCCAAGCCACAGAAGCATTGAAACCAGCTAAGACTTATATTAATTTCACTGTATAAATACTTTTGTTTCTATGATCTTTTGATTATTCATCTTAGTGAAGAGAGGTTTTTTTATTGAACTTCGATGTCGAATTGCTTAATTGTATTTCTAACATTTTCCTTTCTTTGATGTGTAACCACTGAGTAGTCACTAAGTTCTGAGTACCAGATTGTTCATTGCATTTTCTTGTTGAAGTTTACACACTCCTACAGCTCAGCGGGTTAAATGCATTTGTGTTGATGCTTGACTTGTATTTTGATTGAGTCACTGAAACATTTTTGATATTTGCGACTTCTATATTTTTGGAGAATTGCATCGCAGCACATTGATTTGACTTTAATCACTGAGGGGTTGGGATCCTTGAAATTGTGATAATATATTGTATTCATATACCTGCCATTGGTGATAGAGATTTGATGGTATTTATAATAATAATCACCGTCGAGTGACAAGAGAATCAAAATTTGCTGTCCGTTGTGTTTCTTACCGAGCAAGTTTCCATAACTACGAACTGGATCGCAGGCTCTAAGTTAAATAGAGGTAACAACCTGTGACATGAATATTATAAAATGACATGGTTATCGTTAAAATAATGTGTGACGAGTGTGTTCTTGTTTATCCCTGAGTCCTGTCTTAATATTATACAAAATATTAAAATAATATAAAATTTCTAAAGGCATGAACTAAAATCTCGTTACGGGAACATGGCTTATATTATCAAAGGATCTAGGTTCGGATTCATTGTTTTTGGTGTTTATAATGCTGATAACATTTTGGAAAATATAAACACTATAATAGTAGGCCTACGGTTTTCTATAAACCTTCTCTCTGGACAAATTAATGCGCGATAATAATTGATTAATTTCTTTGCAATTATAAAACACATCAACCACTTAAACCACGCGCCAGTCTCGACAACAGATCGAGCATGCGTATATGCACAAACTGCGTCCCATAGCCGCGATCCTCAGTGTTCGACGATTACCATCGCGCGACCGACTAAAAAACCGGCCTTTGAAACGATCGCGCAATACACGGGTCAAAAGTTACAGGTATAACCATGCTGGTGTGAAAGCGGAGCATTTTTTATCCGTGTTGACACTTAACCAATTCAACACAGACCTGATCCGTGTGAACTTCGACACGGATCGAACGTCGATAGTGTGAAATGGCCCTTTAGTAAGGTTTACTACCCCCCCCCCCGGTTTTGCAATAATGCATTGGCTTTTTTTTGTCCACCATCTGCAGCCACGCTTTGCCGATTGTAAAGTGCATTGAACTCTACCTTTCCCTCTCCCCTCCCGTTTCTTTCAAACCTGGCAATAATACCATTTCCTTTCCCTGTTCCTTCACATTTGTCTCCCTTATGACGCCTTAAAAGTTTTCTTGAAGCTTGTCTTGTAATTCTTGTTTCTCACTCTACACAGAGAGAAGCTTTTAAATTAAAAACTTTTAAGCATCCTCTCTGTCTTTCTTTCTTTCGCTTGTCCTTAAAACAAATTCTATGATGCGTTGGGGCTACATATAAGTTGGGGCTACATTGGGTACAATGTTGGGGCTACTCTGAAGTCGTGGCAACATTTAGGTACAATTCTGGGGTTACATTTAGGACGGGACTACATTTAGGTACAAGTTCGGGGCTACATTTAGGACGGGACTACATTTAGGTACAAGTTCGGGGCTACATTTATGACGGGACTACATTTAGGTACAAGTTCGGGGCTACAGGTAAGACGGGGCTACATTTAGGGCTCGGACTACATGTTGGGGCAGCACAGTCGTCCCACAATCAGAATTGTTGATAGTACCGGATAGTTCTAAAAGCAAAATTAGCGAACAGAAATAACATCGGTAAACGCAATATTTTGTTGTTTTAAGAGAAACACGGTGTCTCAAGGTTTGTATACGGTGCACATAATCTCACTCGCAGTGGCGTAAAAATAGACATTTTCATGAGAGGGGGCAAGCTCGACAAAGATTTTTTTTTTTAGGTGGTCATGTTTTAGTGAGACAATGACAAACTATTTGAGTTTTGTCAGGAAATGTGTTCATACGAATAAAAAATAAAAAACGGTGATTTTGGGGTAGAGTCTTCAAGTGCTATTTTTTTGATCATAACAGTATTTCAGAAGAAAATATTTATGGAAGTTTGACATTGGTATACATTTGATAATGAGCTTTTAGAATGAAAAAATAAAAACATTAAATCACTAGTTACCAATCCCGTACTTTTTATTAAACTGAAATTTCCTAGTTACACTGCGATGTGTGTAATAAATAAACACCTTGGGTGTAGTCGCATGCGAGGGAAAGAAAAGAAATACTTGGGTGTGATTGCATGCCATACGTGTGGTTCAATGAGAAGTTAAGAATCGAACTTATACACATTGGGTGTGTCGCATGCGAGGGAAAGAATCGAAATGAACACCCTGGGTGTTAAACACATTGAGTTTTTAAAGAAACACCAATTTGTATATGTGTTGGTAGACATTTTTGCTATTTTATTTGACACACCGGTGTGAATTTTGATTCTGTCCCAAGTCTTACATCATGATCAGGCGCGGATCCAGGGGGGCGTGGGGGGCGCACGCCCCCCCTTTTTCATATAAAAAAAAATGAGGGAGAAAAGAAAAAAGAGGGAGAGAGAGAGAAGGGGAGGGAGAAATGGGGAAGGGAAGATTTTGCTGCTTGGTATATTTTCACGCCCCCCCCCCGTTTGGAAATCCTGGATCCGCCCCTGATGACGTGACCACATCCAGTTTTTGCAGTGGTGAAGTTCGATAATTATTTGTTTAAATATATTTTAATGAAGGTACTCGTCACCAGAACCACTATTTACCATAATTATTTTTAAACATTATTTCGTTTGGTTATTTAGAATGGAGAAGCTGAGGCAGCTCTAGGTGTCCTACACTCATTCCTGTATACGGGACCCACCGTGGTTATGACATGGGGACCTCTTCTGGCACGAGAGGCAATTGTCGTCAACCAGGTGGCTGCCAGGTACAATATCGTACAGGTACGTGGAAATGACCTTGCTCTTACGGGGTTTTTTAAGTAGCAAACTGGGCTAATAAACTGTGTGCTTTACTTAGGGGCCATTCAGAAGAGTCAATGTTTAAAACAATCGGTTGGTGGCCTTGGTGGGTCAAAAGAAACAAAAAGGGTCTAAATTCACTTTTTGTTTGAACAAATTACATATAATATTAACAAACGAAAAACGAAAAACTACCCAGCTGACAAAAATCGTCAATGTCATTCCTAATTAAACTACCAAGTTGTTTGTTTAAGCCAGGAAAAACCATTGAAAACTACTGATGTTGGATACCTTTGATCTAAAATATCTGGTTCTTCAGTGTATAAATTATACTATGAAGCCAATCAATATTTAAGAATTGAAATTTAACATTGACTATTCCGAATGGCCCCTTACGACAGGAACTCTTGGCATAGCCCAGTTTATAAACATTGTCATAGAATACATCCTTTTGTCTTTACTTGTTTTTTGGTATAGCACTATGTTTTGTTTGGGGTTTTTCTTCTTTTTTTCTTGGTAGCACAATGTATCAAAGATAAACTTGTATTTTTTTGCAGTGAAGGGCCGCCCCTATTTTTAGCAATGACCAAGGTATGGTGTTCCATATGTGCCACTCCTTTGGAACAAAAATAATTCCGTCCTATTTTTTTTTTTCCGTCGCATTTTTTTTTTTTGCGTCGCATTTTTTTTTTTTGCGTCGCATTTTTTTTGGCGTCGCATTTTTTTTTTTCAGGCGCATATATTTTTTTTTTCCGTCGCATTTTTTTTTTTTCGTCGCATTTTTTTTTTTCCCGTCACATTTTTTTTTTCAGGCACATTTTTTTTTTTCAGGCGCATTTTTTTTTCTGAATCGGTCACGTGACCGTCACATGATGTCCATGTGATCATTTTTTGGCTCCGCTATTGCAGTTGGCGTGTGAACAATTCTATTCTTCTCCTTCAGGGTTGCGGCCATTGCTGTATTACAATTCGTTACAACTGTTTTAGACCATGTAGTGTTAAAACGCGCGCGTCTAACATTTTTTTCAAGTGTTAAAACATACTGCTTTTCTATAATTAATGCATGTATAAATTCATATTGTGCGTGTGACGCGCGCGTATACTAAGTGAGGCCAACGCAAAAAAACAAAGGAAACACAATTTATATTCAAAATTAATGTCCACACCCGTCATCTGTGGCACCGCTGTTGCGAAAAAATATAACCATTCCATTCTAGGGGGTAATTAATGATAACTGATTGATTGCGTCCGAGTCATCATAGTAACCATTGATGACGTATGTTTTGTGCGCATGTGCAATAACTTAATCTAACAACTTAACTTTTTTAGATTTAAGTGGGGTACTAAGATAAGTGGGGTACTTAGATGTTTTGTGAATAGCTACTAATAAGCGCCCCACTTAAAGGGACACACCGGTTACCTGTTTACGTAATTTAGTCATGTAGAATTTTGAAACAACGGATTCGATCAGCGAGGTGTGCCGACTAGCAAACCCGCAGTAACAACAACGTATAGTTAGTGGTCTGGCTCCCTACCCCTCCCACATGTTCATGAGCTTCCAGGTACAGCTATCTCTTGGCTAGCGAGTTTCTGTCGCGCTAACACCGCCGAGATACTCTGCTCGCCAGCTACACGACTGCCCCTGTGTTGCGTGTAGCGAGTCCCCACGCTGTGCACTGTAATACAAGCTTCCGTTGCTCGGACTCTCTGAAATAAAATCTTCCGTTCGATTTTGTTGTATTATTTACAACTTGTATCCATAATTTGACTACCCTGTTCTTCTCCATTCCTGGAAGACCTTTAGAGTCATGTTTTAGTGTATTTTGTAGCCTTAAAAGCCCAACGAAGCCGGTGTGCCCCTTTAACTTGGAGTACTTAAGTTTGCACTTAAGTCTTAACCCTGCTAACTTAAAGGGACACACCGGCTTCGTTGGGCTATTAAGGCTACCAAATACACTAAAACATGACTCTAAAGGTCTTCCAGGAATGGAGAAGAACAGTTGAAAAAAGAACCGAGCAACGGAAGCGTGTATTACAGTGCTAGTGCGACAGAAACCCGCTAGCCAAGAGATCAGTTATCATTACCCCCTAGAATGGAATGGTTATGTGGCAACAGTGGTGCATGACGGGTGTGGACATTAATTTTGAATATAAATTGTGTTTCCTTTTTTTGCGTTGGCCTCACTTAGTATACGCGCGCATCCCACGCACAATATGAATTTATACATGCATTAATTATAGAAAAGCAGTATGTTTTAACACTTGAAAAAAATGTTAGACGCGCGCGTTTTAACACTACATGGTCTAAAACAGTTGTAACGAATTGTAATACAGCAATGGCCGCAACCCTGAAGGAGAAGAATAGAATTGTTCACACGCCAACTGCAATAGCGGAGCCAAAAAATGATCACATGGACATCATGTGACGGTCACGTGACCGATTCAGAAAAAAAAATGCGCCTGAAAAAAAAAAATGTGCCTGAAAAAAAAAAAAATGTGACGGGAAAAAAAAAAATGCGACGAAAAAAAAAAAATGCGACGCCAAAAAAAAAAATGCGACGCCCAAAAGAAATATGCGTCTGAAAAAAAAAGAAATGCGACGCAAAAAAAAAAAATGCGACGCAAAAAAAAAAATGCGACGAAAAAAAAAAAATGCGACGGCAAAAAAAAAAATGCGACGCAAAAAAAAAAATGCGACGGAAAAAAAAAATGCGACGGAATTATTTTTTTCCAAAGGAGTGGCACATACGGAACACCATACCAAGGCTATAGCGGGTTAGCGGCTGTGACGTCGCAAAAATGGTCTATAAATAAATGTAAAACAATTTCATCGCTCTTGCTCCCTTTTTCTTGAAGTTGACGGGTCTGTTGTATAAAGGAAACGTTGATGCTGATCCATTGGTTTCGTTACGATAAATAGTTCTAAATAACAGACAACCACCCTTTGGAAATAGTTATGCAAATTATCTCAATTGTAAAGGCATGGTGTACTTTTAATTACTCCACAAGTTAATGACTTGTAAAAGAGCACTGGAGAGCTGATGGTTTTATAAAACATTGTTAGAAACGACACCTTTGAAGTAATGTAGTTTTAGAGAAAGAGGTGATTTTTCACCCCAAAATTTGAATATGAGAAAAGGCTTCAGGCATGAAGCCTTTCCCAGGCATCTGAAAGCACACAATTCTGTGCAACAAGGGTGTTTTTTCTTTCATTATTTTCTTGCAACTTCGATGACCAATGAGCCCAAATTTGTACAGGTTTGTTATTTTATACAAATGTTGGGATACACAAAGTGAGGATACTGGTCTTTGTTGGATAAGACATCGACTTTTTTTTAGCATTGCTGATTTAATATTCCACAAAAGATTGTGGTTGGTGCACTGCACTACGGTTTGGCATTCACTGATAAGGTAAACTAATAGAATCGGGTGGGGGAAATCTGTATTGTTGAAGCTCACATTGATTTTTCTTCACTTCAGTTTTGAAAGTCTACTTATTAAATTTATAATTTTGCTGTTCGCTGTTCTGACCATCATGACAAAAGCGGTAGCACCCATAAGTGAATTCACAGCCAACAAGATAAAATCTTACCTCTGAGTTAGCAGTTCAATGTCCAAAGATAATACAATTCTCAAACAATAAATTTGCGCCAATTAACCAGTTGTTGTGCTTTTGTTATTTATTGATTTGTGTGTGTATTTGTGTGAGCGTGTCTACCCGTTGAAACCAAGGACTTTTACAAAAGGGATCCGGGTGTTTTAAGCGACGCGTCGCTTAAAAAAAATAAGTCCCAACAATGGGAGAACAAAGAGAAGTCCTCGATTTACGGGAATTATGTGTGTGTATGTGTGGGTTTTGTTTTTGCACTTTGATTACGTAACCACTTTATTTGAAGTGAAAGGTATTATACTTGCTAGGTAAAGAAAAGAAAAACACATTGAACATTTTCTGAAAGCTTAATCATTGAAGTTCATACAAGAACCACTTTTTGTGTGAAATATTTATCTGTGAAATTAAGTAACATTCGAGAAAAGGAAGTAAAAACTTTTACTTTTACTTTTAGTAATACTAAATGCTAAAAGAATCTACTTTTACATGAAAAGTAAATTTTTTTCTTTTTAACACTTACTTACTTCTGCATGAATAAAACGGAGAAAATACTACAAAATGCAAGTAAGAACTGGTAATTTTTCAAGGTAGCCTCAGAGCTACCTAGGACACAGAAGTAATATAATAATAATAATAATAATAATAAGACTTGTAATGCGCACATATCCACCCTGCTGGGTGTTCAAGGCGCAGAAAAGACACGTCTGAAGAAATTACAGTGTTTGTGAATGTTCTTCACAGGATAAATGTGTATGTCCCAAAGGAGAGACGTTTCAGCAGCCTAACAGCAACGTTTTGCTTTGATTCTGGGGATCCAGATGAGTCACCTTCATCAAACTGTTGTCAGAATCAAAATCTCATGGCTGACTTGTAGATTTATATGTTTCTGTTAATTCAAATGCTGCTTGGGTTGTGGTTGTGTGTGTGTGTGTGCGCGTACGTAGACGTGAATGGGAGTTGTAATACAAAGGAACCCTTTTGTTAAGAGCCATTCAGCATGGCAGACAGCTAGATATCAGAAGGATTTACTCCAAAGCATTAAGTGAATACTTTGCAGTAAAAGAATAAGTTTATTCATGCGGAATTTAGAAGATGCTAGTACTGAATGCTTCTACTTGGAAGTTGATGCTTTTACCTTTTGCTAGTACTTGTCAGTACTACTTTTTATTCATACGACCCAATGTGTTTACATGCTGAAACCAAAACATTTTCTCCTCACTCACACACCGGATTAAGCCCAAGTTTTCACAGGTTTGTTATTTCATGTATAATGGTTGATCACACAAGGTTGGTTTAGCCTCGAGTGATGCGCTGTCCGACAGATCCGTATATCCTTACACGGTTCAGACATTCCCAACTGGGCGGGCTCTCTACGAAGCCATGGTCGAGTTCTTCGAGCAGATGGGATGGGCGAGAGTTGCCTTCATTCACGAAGAGAACGCGTCATTTCGTCAAGTAAGTATCGAAGTTACAGTTAAACTTTGTGTGGGTTTTGAGACACTGCATGGTGAGGCATCAATGTACATTATATTCACAGTATATTCACATGGTGTTAACGCAACCGAATATATACAATTAAACAATACTCTCGCAAAGATCACCAAAACTAGGCCTTGGGGCCAAACTTCAGAGAGCATGCGAGTACAATACAATTTCAGATAAATACAGGGGACCAGTCTAGCACGCGCCACGCACAACTCTCAACCAATGATAGGTTTCCTTTGACCGAGTCAGTGGGGGCGCTGTTTGAGCTTGTGAAGTCGCATACAAGGGGTCTATTGTTGTTAAGCAGAAACCTGTTAAGCAAAACAAATTGTTCCTCTGCTTAAGCAGCTCTGTGAAATTGGGCCAAGTATAAAGCAAAACCTTTTGCTAAGCACAATATTATCTTGCTTAGGAGATACAGGGTACCATCCAAAATGAAGTGCGACTAACCAACCCGTTATTTCTTTTGCTGAGCATTTCTTTCTGATAAGCATCATATTGTGAAGTGGGGCATATTTTCAAACAGATTTCAAAGAAAATCAAAGCAGTGTTTCGTACAGTTTGGCAAAGGATCACCATCCCTCTAGCCTGAACATCTGACGTCACACTTCGAGGCTCGTGAATAACGCCAGATACCGGCTTTGAGCAACTGGCAGGATCCTGCCAGTTGCTCCGCGTCCATTTACACGGCGGAGATTCGTAGTCACACACACAACATTACATACAAAGTACAAACATTATGTACACTCGCGCAGCAGCAGACGATCGAAAAGTTCCTGCTGAGGTGTGGCTGACGAACACGTCACTTCGGAGCTGACCAATCATAACACAGATATGGAAAGCTTATACGTCACTGCCGAATAGACTGTGCAAGTCTCGCGCGTATCGGAACGAGAAAACACGTCAAACGAAGAACTTTGTTTTTTCTAAAAATCAAATCTTTGTTTTAAATTATATCTCATGAAAAACTCTGAACAACAAAAATACTCATTACATGTTTATATAATCAGTTTTAGTTTTTATAATAAATACACAAATAATGTGTTAATTATTATTGAAACCTAATTAAAACTCTGGGACAAGGATGCTTATTTGATCTTAACTTTTCAGAAACCCCTTACGTGGATTCGCGATGGTCACACGGGCGTAAAATTAACGCTTGACGCAGTTTTTAGAGGACGCTGACGCCTCAACATTCATAGACTGCTTTGAAAAGGCTTCGCGTTGCAATTACAGCATCTGGCGATTATCATCGCGCATCCAAAACAAGCGTTTACATAAGTTTTGTGATCGGAGGTGAGCACAAAATTCTTAGCTTTTTGCAGTAACCGGAAGCTGAGGTCAAGTTTAATTCTCGGGTTTTCTTCGTTATATTGTTGATTTGATTTTACTTTCATATTTTTATAACTAAGTATTACATTCCCAACAACATATTTGTTTTTCATGGTCATAAACCACGTTAAACTAAAATAATTGACAAAACAAAATCTTGCCCACGTAAATCTCCATATGGTTGGGACCACAATGGTCCCGGAAGTTCAAATTATGCGCGAGACTTGCACAGTCTATTAACCAATTAAATCGTTGTATCCAATGAAATCATTGAATCTGTAAAACCAGTGCCTGTCTTTATCATTGCGGATAAAGACAGGGGACCAGTCTATCCAGCACTGTACTTTTTACGGGGGATTTGCTCGAACTCTTGTCCGGAGACCCGACTGAATTGAAGATGTAAAGTAATACAATTGGTAAACTCGACTGTTTTCCTTGTCATTTTAACAGGTAAAAGTTGTGTTTCGAGAGGTCTTAGAAAGTAAAGGTATACAGCTAGTTGCGTCTGAGGGAGTCAAAGACGTCAGCATAATTGACGTGCATTTACAGAATCTTAAGGTTATACGAACTTTCTTGTCAATTATAAAACCCTAGAGGCGGGTTGAATGGAGAGTTTGGTTGTGAAAGATGCGAAGCTCATGCATGGTGTAAAAGTACAATTAAGAAATCAGCTCGCGGGTGACAACCAGAAATAGTCATTGCTGTCTTCACCTGCATGCTAATTTCTTATTTGATGAAGTTAGTTGTGAGTCTTGGAGTTTAGGGGGTGCTTGCGGGTGACAGCTGTGCTTGCGGGCATCTGTGTCTGCGTGCCATGAAACAAATTCAGAGTGCAGAGAGTTGACAAGAAAGCTGTTTCAAAGTGGCGTGTATGAGGGGATGTTGAACCACCATACCTTGCTCCAACCCAACCTAAACTTGGTGTAAATTAGCGTTAAACTCCCCTTTTTCCAACCAAACACCCCACCCATCTGTAAGCACATCTAGTGGGGCAGTGGTTCCTGTACTGATCGACGATTCTATTAAAAGGAATAATAATGATTTTGCTCGAAAACGGATGTTGCTTTTAAAAGGCATGGTCATAGTTTGGTAAATATCCAAACATTAATTACTATACTATAAAACTTAATAGGTGGTAGGCACTCCAGCTGTAACTATTTTGAGAAAGGATTACCTTCGAAGTAATTTGGTTTGGATAATTTTTACCCCAAACCTTTTGAATCTGAGAAATCATTCATGCATGAATCGTTTCTTAGATTTATGAGGGTTGGTGTCCGTTCGCGAATGCTGCGGCCAGAGATGCGGTTGGTATATCCGCTGTCACCTCGCTAAACTTGGATGGATTTGACGTTTTTGTGAAAATATAGTTACAGGTTTTTGTATATGTTTTCTCAGCAAGTAGACACTGCATTCAGCTGAAACTTTTACATGTGACTTTAATTGTATAATATCAATATTTGTGTCTATAAATCAGCATTACGTTTACAAAACTAATCTGTGTCCAAAGGTAGGGTCACACTAATTATGACCCCGAAGAAAAACAAAATTATGTAATATAATAATGCGAAAGCCTATAAAAGATGGTAATGGCAATAAGCATCCTGTAAATTTCTTTCGTTTGAAATATTCCTGTTGATTAGAAGTCAATAAAAGTAAAACATTTGAAACTCCAAAGATCGCCTAAACCGGCGACTTTTGGAGGTTCAATTTTCCGTGGTGTCCGTTTGTGAATGCTGTGGCCAGAATTGCAGTTGGTACCAGCTGTCACCTCGCTAAACGTGGATGGATCCGACGTTTTTGATGAAAATATCGTGACATTTGTTGATGTTTTCTCAAGAATTGTTGTATTCAACTGAAAATTTCACAAGTTTTATTGTAATTTTCTTGACAATTTTCAAATGAGGACCTATCTTTTATGACAATTTGTAAATTTCGGGAGTTTGAAAGCAGTGAGGATAAAAAAGAAAAGATTTCTAAACCAACGTAATAGAATATGCCTCCCCTTTAATCATTACAATAATAACCCCAGCACAGTGATTAATTAAATATTACATTTTATTGTCAAAGTGTTTCTTTTGATTTTAGCGACAAGATGCCAGAATTATTTACATCGGATTTAATAAAGCCGAAACCCTGAAGCTTTTCTGTCAGGTAAAGTAGAGGAAGTCAGATTGTATCAAATTTAATTCGCCATTGTCACACATTTAACACTGCCCCAGTGACTCAAAAACAGCAGTGCGCAAAACATATTTCTAAAAACAAATATTGCTGCCTAGGAAACGGCCTCTTTCTATAGTCCAATTATTCAGTTGTGATAGGTCTCGTAATGTTTTCATAGGTTTCACTTTATTCCATATTTGTTAACGTAGTTCTTCATGTTTTTAAAGAGCTCTTGTTTTTAAAGAGCATAAGCTTTTAGTCCTTTTTAAATTTGTTTACTCTATCAGTATTTCATTCTTTGTTAAGCGCTTTGGGGTTTATGCTTTAAATTTAAGGCGCTATATAAGTTCTATTTATTATTATTATTTATTATTATAAAAGCTTGGGTCATCTCGAACTTTAACGTAGGCAACTTCAAAAGTCATGTGGATGCTCCTACGTCTGTGGCTAAGCAACGCCCCTTTGCATGACGTCAGGTTTTTCACGATGCCCATTAAAGGATTCATTGCGACAAAAAATGTAGGATTAGGATAACTTTTTACATGTTATTGTCGTTGCGGACGTGTTAGTGGTCGTGCAAAAAGTATGAATTGCTAGTGCTAGTGCGAAGGCCTAAATTAAAAATTGTCACCGCGGACGCGGTAGTCGTCGTCCAAACTGTATGAATTTCAAATCCTAGCGCAAATGTCTTAACTGATATTATAGTTGTTCTTGTGCATGTATTTTAAGAATAAGTTCTTACATGGGCCCCGTTTGCTATTTTTTTTTACAAATCTGTGACTTTGTACACGGAGTGACCAGAATATAAAGGCCGAGCCTGGACTGTTGGCTTCGACAGTGACTACGGCCGGAACGCCAAAAAGTCTGATTCTTCAACGTTGCTGTTGAAGCCAACGGCAACAGCCGCAGTCGAAGTAGCTTAATTCGGACACAACCATTATTTTTTAGCTATATTTGAATGTCTGGTACAATGACTTGCTTAGTCACAAGTTAACACTTAAATCTGAATTTCTCGGGCTATATCGACAGTTGCTATGTCACATGATTCGGGTAAGCTTTTAGATTCTGCACCAGACATTATTCAAACTTTACTCGCAAATGGCTCATTTAGTAATTCGTTCTTTTTTAATCTCCATCAGGCGTATTTAGCAGGGATGTATGGGGCAAAATACGTGTGGATAGCACCTTCCTGGGCAGTCACAGTGTGGTGGCTCAATGCATCCCCGTCAGTCATCGAACCATGCACGCATGAGGACATCGCTGCCGTTGTCGAGTCCTCGTTTCACTTCGTCGTGAACCAGCGCCAGTCGGATTTACAGAAGTTGGATTACAACGGAGTGGTATGGGTTTCAAATTATTCGTGACCCTCATTCAGAAATCGAGATTCTCACAAATCAATGGAATGTCCTACACCTTGTGAACATCAAAATGTGTGCATTTTTTTAAGCTTCAACATTTCTTAGTGAAGATCAAAGATTTTAGAACACCGAAGGTGCAAGATGGAGAACTCGGGCTTAAATGTTATAATGTTCACTCATGGAGGTAGAAATAAAAGTGGACACCATTTCAGGAAGCAACTCTTTTGATGCAACAATAGATCAGTGCAGACAATGACCA